>PVKM010014256.1:0-29241 GCA_004027735.1 Carollia perspicillata
AAACATCAGACCTCATGTCTAAGATTTCAGTAATGAACAACTGCTTATGTTATTTACATCCAGAACTCAGTTTACACCCTTGGGAAGTGTTTATTGTTTACAGCCAGTGCCTAGTGAAACAGCAGAAACAATATACGTACTTCCATTACCCTACCAACTTTTTCAACACATGGGCCTGCCAACAGCAAAAATATTTCACACTAATGATCATTTTAACATGTCATTTTTTGTGTTCACCTGGATTTCAAACAAAAGATATTCCTACACAATAAAAATAAGTATGAATACCAGCTATGTAATCCAATCCATTATGTGAATAAATATTGTTTTGTAGGATGCATTTTTCCAGGAATCTTTTTAGTATGTCTGACTAGGGCCCTGCCTCTCTCTTAAAGGAGCAGACATCGGAAGCAGCCAAGCAAGAGGGGATCAGAGGAAGTGCCACTCCTTCACTAGAACAGGAGAGGACTCGAGGGTTACAAACCACTTTTGTGGTATGTAGTCTGGATCCTTTTTCAGGTGACTGTTTTTAAGCATATTTCACAAAATATACAGAATCATGAGAGAACCAATTATGTTGAAAAAGTTTTCAGAGTGCTGAAAAACAAACTTATAAGGTAATATATATGGTCACCTTAAATTCTTGGACACATAAAGGATAACACTTTTTAGAACATAATGCACTCATGTTTACTTTACAGATCAAAGCAACCACTTGAAGAGTAATATCTATAGCTTTATGGAGTTAACATAGGAGGAAACTGCGGGCCAAGGAAGTCAATCACCACCCAGAGAAAGGCAGAACTGAACAAAACCCAGGCTACTCCGCACTCACCACTGAGTAGAAGGCTGGGCTCTGGCTGGGTGACCAGAAAAGCTGTTCCTTTAACAGTCATTTGACCTGGATGCCAGAGTTAACTCTCTTTCCTTTGTGAAATTTAATATGGCATTTTTCAAAGTGAGAAGCAATCAGATACTCAATATTAAATTTCATGTGAAAAAAAAGAGCTGAGAAATAAGTCTGATATCTGGTTCTGGATATCAAAATCCATCGTTTGGCATGAGAGGTATTTTTATCTCTACTGAATTTTTGGCTTTTATTTTGAATTCATCTCAGTGGAAAATTCATGTTGCATTCAGTGTTTTTCTCTTTATTCTACTAAGCAGTGAATCGCAGTTTTAACCTTCAAGTATTTGTTCTGATTTCATTGAGATAAGTATTTAGCTCTGGCAAGAATATGATTTGCATTTTATTTGTATGAAGAGCCAATCCTCACTCGTATAACAAGAGATGCTTAGAGTGACAAGAACTGGAACACAAAGGATGAGATTTCCAGTTTAAATTTTGCAGGTGCTAAAAAACAAAACCAAAACCAAAATGGAATGAATGACAAAAATACAAATGCCCAAGAAGAAAAATACAGGTTTAAAGAGACACTGTTGAGTATTTCACAGTCCAAACAGATATTTAGGTAGTAACTTTGCCCTCTCAAAGTTTTTCAAACAATAAATAATATTTTACATTTCTTGTAGGACCAGGGAATAACGAAAGATGTGTTTAGGATTACATTCCCATTGGCATGAGGTTTGTGCCTGTTTTGTTCACTGATATACCTCTAACAGCTAGAACAATGCAGAAGTTCAATAAATATTTGTTGAGTAAGTGTTGGTCAGGTTTTTAAACTGGCACAGGAAACTGCCAGTAACTCACCATCTGGTTGAATCACCCAGGAATTATACTGGTATACAGACGTGGTGACATTGATTTTTCTTTCGTTGGGCTGGAGTGGAGGGCAGGAATCTTTCTTTCTTTATTTTTGTCACCCCTTCCATTGCACTGTGTTTTCCCACAGTAGATGCTCCTTTAGTGTTGGACGAATAATGGATGACTGCCAGTCCACCAAACTTGCTTTTCTCCCCACTGTACATGCCTCCTACCTCGCCCCTGCTTCACTGAGCGTTGCTCACACTTGTCTCATCCCCTGGAGCCTCTGTGTTTTGCCACTGCCTATCCAAGTTAAAAATGGTCTTTGAGGTCCGTTCAGAGCCTTCCACCTTCCTGAAGTCTTCACTGACCCCACCCTCTTTGAACGACTGTAGAAGATCACTCTATATACCACTCATCCTGATGTTTTATGTGTTTTTGTCTTGTTTGGGATTTTCCTTCATTCCACCCTAAGCCCCATCATGGATTTCCTCTGTACCTTTCACAATAAACAGGCTGCTCTGTAAATAGACAGTGCTCGATGGATGCACAAGAAATGTCAAAATGCATGTGTAACACACCAGACCTATTCTCTGTGATGATGCTGACAGAGATCTTATGTGTAATTTATTCTAAATTCAGTTATGATCCTTGACCTCATCAACAACATCTGGACTCAGGGTTTTTCCAGGGAGATAAAGGAATCACCTTTGGAGGCATATAATACTTCATATTTGAACAGTCACTTGTGTATTTGTTTATATTGAACCTAATATGCCTGTAGGCTCCACCTCCACGACTGGCTTTGGCTTTACCCTTTTGGCTCAAGCAGATAAACCTAATCGTTTTTCACACAACATTCGTCTAAATGTTTGAAGACTTTTATCTCTTATGTCCTCTCAGATTTTTCTTTCCACAGACTAAATCATTTATCATTTGGCACAATTTTGTTTGGGATCCCTTCACCACCCCAACAGCACCTTCCAAAAGTACTTCAGACATCTGTTCCCTCCTGCAAGTAGGACTCTCCAAACTGGAATCAATCATTTAGGTGTAATAATCTTACCATTTCTTGGTTTACAGACTATGCTTTCATTGATAGGTCTGTATCACATTAGATTTTTAGATGCCATAATCCCACCATTGATATGTCTCTGAACTAACTGTCAACTCAAACTCCTATGTTATTTTTATATGTTCAGAAGATAAACAGCTCATAATTTTGTGGTTGTTGCAGTCAGGACAACTTGCACGACCTTACTATCCTGCCTCCTGCGTTTTTTCTTGCTCGATTTGTCCCAACTCTCCATAGTGACAAGAACCTTTAGGGCTGTAAGTATTACACCTAACTTTCTTTTCTCCCACAGTTGTGTCTTATGACATGTGTAAGAATCTTCTCTTCCCATCACAGAGGTAGGCAAACTTTCTGTAAAGGGCCAGACAGTAAATGTTCAGGCCTTGCAGGCCATGGTCTTTGCCTTGACTGTCTAGTCTTGCTTTTTAGGAGGATACCAGCCACAGACAAGACAAAACAAATGAGGGCAACTATGATCTAATAAAAATTCATTTATACACACTAAAATCTAAACTTCATGTAATGCTGTGTGTTACAAAGTATTATTCTTCTTTTGACTTCATTCAGTTATTTAAAATATTAAAAGCCATTCTTGCCTCACACACCATACAAAAACAGGTGGTAGGTGGGGTTTGGCCCAGGGACCTGGCTTGCTGACTCCTGGTCTAAGTCACTACTAAAAGCCATGGGGATGAAGGCCCCTTAACATGCAGTGAGAAAACCCCCTCTTTCACCACAAGGGCTTAGCAGTTGACCTAACCAGAGATCATTCAGAAATACAAAAGCTGAGCGTGTGCTCTTCACACATATCTGGTTCAGTGCCTCAGGAAAGCAGCTTAGAAATGTGCATCTCGAAGCTGCTCCCTGAATATTTCTTATGTACAGCAGTTTCTAAAATTGAAATTTGTTGTTACCAAGAGTTTTTATTTTCTATTAAAAAATATTTTGTTTTTACGATGAAATACTGACACTATAATGTTAAGCAAGATAGGTACAGTACCTGCCCTTTCAGATTATGTTATAGTTATATTTTGTCAAAAGCATTTATTACAATGACTATTCCCCAATCAACTAAAGGCTTCTTAAGGCTGATACCACTGTATGATTCATAATCAGAAACCAATTGTGTTAATGAGTGAAATGGTACTAAAATCATACATCATATTATCTTCATATTATCTAAATTAAAATGAGAGATTATAACCTATTTTAGAAAATGATCCATGAATGGTCTGTGTATGTGAATTTTTACATATTGTCTTACTATGTTGCTCATCATTATATTATCAGTACTGAGAACTTTGCCTAACATATAATGGCTATTCATGTTGTTAATGGAATAATTAAATTAATATAAGAGCATTACATGCAAGGTGCTAAGGAGAAAATGGGCAAGTATGATAAACGAATATGTCAAATTAAAACTTATACTGAAATTTTTGAAGGCATGATGAAAGCCCAGCACATATTTTCCAGGAAGTAGTAATTCATAGTTATTCCGAGCACCGCATCTTCGCCACACTCTCACCACGTCCTGACACACACCGATGAAATCAAACGGAACCAACCATCAGAAACCAATGAAATAAATAAAAGCAATAAAGCTTGGAAGGAGAAGACAAGTCCTCGGTGCTCTACTGGTCTCGGATAAACTTTTTCATTTCATTTTCACATTCCCGTTAGTGAAGGATGGATATCAGGTCCGTGGGACCGGCCCATGCTTCAGGACACTGTGAGAATGAATGAGATAGCATCCTCTCAGGAGCGTCTTGGAGAATAAAGGTTTCAAGAAGCAATCAGAGGGTGCGTATCATAAGAGCAAATAAAGCATTGGTTTGCATATTCAAAAGTAACAGAAACAACTGCCTCCTTGCAGGAAAACCTGAAACACCTATCTTTCATTTCACCTTCGCTGTAGGACTAACCTGCAGAGTTATTGGTTCCTCATAATTTCAGTGTGTTTTTTTTTTTTCCACAAGCACTTTTAGTTTGTCCTTGCAGGTTCAATAAACCATCTGAGACCGCAAGTAGAGAACTCAGGGCCAGTGAGCTTCGGTTTGTGAGCCAGCCGCTTTCCCCTCAGCACTGCCACGGCCGAAACTGCTGCCACTCCCAACCCCCCACCGCTGCAGCCTCCCAGCAGCACCTAGATGCCACTAGCATCTCTTGGGCAGTAAAACCAGCAGCCCCAAAAATAAGACGGAGCTTCCCATTTCCCCCAACTCAGTACCGTATTAAATTCCTGCTTCTGCAGAATGACAACATCACATTTACTTTCTTATCTATCACAACCATTGTAACCTCAACTGAACTTCATTAATCGCATTATTCCCAAACATCCCACCATCTGTTATAGCCTGGGTTATTCTCCCTCTTTGCCATTATTTCTGCAGCTCCCTTCCTCCTCTGCCTGCTTCAGTTCCATCCCTTCCCACACTCCCATCAGCACATGGCACCTCATAAATTTGTCACAGCCACTGGCTCTTCTTGTCATCACTGATGACACTGTCGAAGATCTGGCCACCTTCCTTCAATCTTTTCATTCCTCCCAAGTGTTTTCTTCTCATTTTCTGCCCCCAGGATTCACTTCTACCAGCTATCTGCTTTCTCTCCCACATCTGGCTTTTGCTTTTGAAAACAATCCCAGCAGAGCCACAGTTAAGAACAAAGAAAAGATTTTATCTCCTAGTACTTAAGTATGGTGAACTTTTACCAAGAAAATTGTTTTGAATCAGCTTGTATAACAACTGCTCATACTATATAGACTACAGATTCATACAAAATTAATTGGGTCACTAATTAAAAGCCCACAAAAAAATCAAAAGGAAAAACAAGTTGAAATGTGCCGGTGATTTGGAAGGCAGTTGAAGCATAGGAGAATAATGCCAATGTTTGAGCAGGTCTGGTTCTAGTATGTTAGATACTGTGGGTCAAAAGCTGATGCCCTGCCTTCTGGGATGTGTTATCTTCCCTGAGACAAGAACATATGCAGTAAAAGAAGGAGCACTTGCCCACCAGTGATAGTATCCAATCCAATCCTGCTTTCAAGAGTGGTGACATTTCATTTAAATCATCTACTGCATGTTATCTGCCCTCCCATTCTAAATGAAAGCTTTGCTGGATACAGCAATCTTGGATGTAGGTCCTTGCCTTTCATGAGTTGGAATACTACTTTCCAGCCCCTTCTTTCCTATATTGTCTCTTTTGAGAAATCAGCTGACAGTCTTATAGAAACTGCTTTGTAGGTAACTGTCTCCTTTTCTCTTGCTGTTTCTAGGATTCTCTCCTTATTTTTAATCATCACCAAGCCCTTATTACATGAAATGTTAAAGGGATTTATCTAAGAAAAAGAAGGTAAAAATATGAACAGTAAAATGACATCAAATCCACAGTTATTAACAACCACACCTAAAACAAAAACAAAAGCAAACAACTAGAACAAGAACAGAACCACAGAAATGGAGATCGATCACATGGAGAGTTAGCAACAGGGGAGTGGAAGAGGGAGAGAGGGGAAAAAGGTACAGAGAAAAAGTAGCATAAATGGTAGGTAGAAAATAGACAGGGGAAGGATAAGAATAGTATAGCAAATGTAGAAGCCAAAGAACTTATATGTACGACCCATGGACATGAACTAAAGGGGGGGAATGTGTGTGGGAGGGTGTGTGCAGGGTGGAAGGGATTGAAGGGGGAAAAAATGGGACAACTGTAATAGCATAATCAATAAAATATATTTAAAAAATAAATAAATCATTTACTGCACAATCAGTGGACATAGAGACAAAAATTTGGGCCAAATGTAAACTTCAAAAGATGATATCATTCTGGGCATGTTATCCAACTTTCCAACCCTCTTTTACCCCATCTGTGAAATGGAAACACTGACCTAACAGATTCTATGAAAAATCTATAAGTAAATGTGATTGAAAGTGCATGACGCACATTAATAAAGAATGTAACAGGCATAATATTTTTAATGTGTATCATTAGAAAAGGGTAGAGGAATAATTGCTAACATTTATGAGGACTCAGGATGCTTGAGGCTATATGTGCTTTCTCTTCATTAATTCATTTTTTTGACAAATCTATACTGAAAATCTACCATGTGCCAGGTCTCTTGTGGGCACTGGAGACATAGCGTTGAATAAAACATGTTCCTAAATTCAAGGAGTATACATTCTAGATGGGCGAGAATGCATAAACAAACGCATCACAGGATAAATAATAGGTGCTGTGGTCCCAGAGTAAGAGGTCAGAGAGGGATCAGGGACGTGGGAGGCGTATTTTAGATAAATCATCCTAAAAAGGTTTGCCCTAGTCCCTCCAAGAGGAAATGAATTTTAACAGATGTCAATAAGGTGAGAAAGCAAGTCATGCAAATATTGAAGGGAGAATATTCATTAGAGGGAGTAGCAAGTGCAAAGGCATGGGAGCAAAGAGAAGGAGCTTGATGTAACTGAGCAGCAGCGAGGAGGCCTGGGAGGCAGAGGCAGCCGGAGCAAGGCAGCTGGAGGTAACTATATGGCCTGAATGAGAGGCTGTAAGGGCGTGTCACTGATGGTAAGCTGCATGGATTTTATTCTTAGTAGGACTGAAGTATTTCAAGCAGAGGAGAGACATTATTAACTTTTTATTTTAATTGTTATTCAAGTATAGTTTTCTGTCTTTTACTCCCATCCCAGTCCCCACCCCAGTGCTCCCTTTATAAAATCACTCTGGCTGCTATTGGGAGGGAAAAAGAAAGCTGTACACAGTGGAAAATGGCAGTCAGGAGACCAGTTAAGAAGTTACTACAGCTGCTCTGGTGAGAAGAATGGTGGATGGACCAGCAAGGAGGGTACTGAAAGGGTCGATTCAGGACTTATTTTTAAGGTACAGCTCACAGAATTTGCTAATGGACTGCCTGCAAGGTATGAATGAGTGAGAAGATTCATGGGTACGTCCTAAGTTAAGACCTGTGGAACTGGAAAAATTATAGAAATTAGAAAGTCAGGGAAGGAGCTTTTATTTAAGGAAAAAACATCAAGGAGTGTCCAGATCATGTTAAGTTTCAGAAGTCTAGTAGGTAGCTGAGTGAAGATATTGATAAGCAATTATTTATGAATTTCTAGATGTCAGAAATGTGGTTTAGGCTAGAGGTACAAATATGCAATCTTATTTAATGCTCACATAGTTCTAAGATATAGGAACTATTATTTCCATTTTATAGAAAACAGGCTTGGAGAAATTTCATAATTCGTTTCTGATCATAGAGTAAAATTATGACAAAAATAAACAAACAAAAGGATCTAAATAGTTTATAAATACCTGAGCTCATATCTGGGTTAGCTTAGGGGATAAATCTAAGTACAGTTTGTGGGAAAAAATACAAAAAGTCATAAGCTCAAATAAACTTGGTTACTGCCTGAGATTCAAGTATAGCATTAATTATGGTACAGAATGATTCCCCCCCCCCCAAAGACTTCAGGTTTACAATTAGTGAAATGCACGGAGATATTTCATTAAGTCATAGACATACAATAGGCTCAATCTGCCAAAAATATACCTGGAAAGCAATGAATAAAATTTAAAAAGGCAAATCTTTTTATCTTGGCTAACTACAGATTTAAGGGGAACATTAAAATCTATAAATATGTAAGAAGATAATGATGAATCATTTATCACACTCGTGTATCTCTAAACTGTACCAAAATAGCTCAAGAAAGGAGGCTGTCTAACCCCATACTGTAATCTGAGTTTCCATATGGTATTCATCGGCATTTATACAATCACTCTCGAGAACGAGTTGAATGGAACAGAAAATTCACTTCTTCCTGTACATAATTTTAGAGTATTCCCAAATCAATATAAACTCATTTGTATTATCAGTATCCAACACTCACTTTCATCAGCTTCTAATTTTATTATTTCTCTCACAACATCATTTCTGATTCTTTCTCAGTAAGTGATTATTTAGCAACTATTAAACTATAACATGTTTGGTTTAAAATATAATTTCCATAAAGCTGGGATCTTAATCTCAGCTCCACCTCCCACTAGGTACATGTCCATATAACCTCTCTGTGCCTTATGAAACTCTCACCTGAAAAATGGAGATAATAACCAGGTCTTCTTCATAGGGCTATTATTAGAATTAAATGAGATGATATTGGTAAAATCATTGATAAAGTGATTACCTGGATTAGGGTAAGGAATCAATAAAAGGTGTGCCATTTGTTATTATTCTTACTATTATTCTTACATGTACCTAGAATTCCATATTCCCTTTTCTCCTTTTCTCCAGGAGAATGTTAAAAAGATAAACATTTCTAAAAGGTAAGATTACTAACAATAGTCATTTTCTAAATTTTAGCATTCAGAAGGATTTGTTTTTAGACCTTTTTTACAATTTCTACCAGTAATACCAGGCACAGTTATTCCTTCACATATGTCTTCAGGAGATCTCAGTGGGGTATTAGAATTCGACATTACATCATTTCTTCTGCCAATTTACTGGTAATCCTGGGTTCAGACAAGAGATATGAGATTTGGCAAGAGTGTGGTACCCATTACACCCCATGGAACAGCTGTCAAGCTTGGGTTTGAAGCAAGACATGTTCAGGTCCAAGTGGCACTTTCTCCTCCTTGTTCACCGACAGAAGAATCCCCTGGGCCTGTTCACCAGCGGGTGTTCTCTAATCACAAACGATTAAAACTGATGAGAACAGCATAATTCAGGTTAACAATATGAACAGATATTTTAAACAGACTTCAAATAAATAGCTTCATACCATTGCTCTCCTCTATATACTGAACATGAATAACAATGTTTATGTTGTTAAAGAGGTGACCGTGGTATGAGATGACATACACCATGCCTATGTTACAGCAAACACGTCTCCGAAAGGCATACACTGGTACAAACAGGAACATAACACAGGCATTGAGTTTCCAAACCATAGCCCCAAACCAAATTAATCATTTTAACTTTCTTTCAAATAGAACCTCCACCTGTGTTTACACAAGAGGCTCCCGGGTGGTCCTTCATAGCCCAGCCCACCCAAATCACATCCAAAACCCACTCTTAGCAGCTGAAAAAAATTTTCTAAACTCATCATTGCAGAGATAAAGAAAATCAAACTCCAGTTCTTTTATTTGGCAGATGAAGCCCAGTGAGGCTAAATCACTTGAACCCAGCTGAGATGGTGACCACAATGTCAGTCTGCATTCAAAGCTTTCTATCAAGTGGACTCATGTCCCCTCATTATATAAACCTTCTTTCTTCTCTCTCTCCCTTTCTTTCACTATTTCTTCTCTTCCTCTTCCTTACTTTCCCTTGTTTACTTACCAGCCCGCTTCCAATTGCTCCATCTCTCCCTCCTCTTCCTTTTTTTTTCTAGATAATTTCCCAACCTCCTCCTATCTTAGCACTATTCTGTGGCTGTAGAGGTGACAAGTCAAATGTCTTGGGAGCCCTTGCTCTCTTAGATTTTCCTGTCTGGAGACTGGTGAAAACACTGAAGCAGGTGACTGGAAATAGTGTTACATGTGTCATCGCAGGGAAATACAGGGTTCCTGAAGGAGCAAACAAGCAAGAGAGACCCTGAAAGAAATGTCGGGGAGTGACGCAGAAGGAATGCCATGCAGGCATCTGCTTGATGGATGCATAGGGAAAACTAAGAGTATAGAACGAGGAAGAGCATTCTGAGAAGAGGAAATAGCTTGACCAAGGACCAAGATGTGAGAAAGTTCAGGAAACAGAAAGAAATTCAGGAGAGCTAAACTGGAGTCCAAGAGAGCAGACAACTAGACAGGAGTTCTCCCCAGGATGAGTCATCCTTCTGGTCTTCATATCTGACTTAGAGTAACTTTAGGTGAGATTCTGGATTTAGAATTGACACTGGAATTGCTTTGGGGGTTTGGGGAAGAGGTTCCTATCACATATTTTAAATGTGATAGGAACATGAATTTCGGAGGAGTGGGGGCAGAGGGTAGAGTACTTTTATGGGTTCAATTACATACCCCCTAAATTCATATGTTGATATCCTAACCCCAAGTACTTCTGAATGTGACAATGTGTAGAGATAGGGTGTCTACAGAGGAATCAAGTTAAACTGCAGTTATTAGACTGAGTTCTAATCCAATATGACTGGTGTCCTTATAGAAAGGGAAAATTTGGACATAGACATGTTCAGAGGGAAGACCATGTAAAGAACAAGAAGACAGCTGTCTACGAACCAATGAAGAGCTTCTCTCCTCTTGGTCCTCAAAAGGAAGCAATCCTGTCAATATATTGACTTTTAGGCTCTAGAACGGTGAGAAAATAAATTTCTATTGTTAAAGGCCCCCACCCTGTAGTACCTTGTCATGGCAGCCCTAGGAAACTGAAAACAGGTTTTAGTGTTTGTAGATAAAACTAATACAAGATAACCCCTAGGTGAGATTTGAGAAGTGGCTAAATGGCTAAATTATTAAAAACCACATTATGTAATATGGACTTTCACCTAAAGGAAAAGCGGGTCACCTACCAATGTGAGACACCATGGTACATGGAGGTCCCTCTTCTGATCTGTCACATACAGACCACTTCCTATTTGATTGATGCTTTGGGTCTTGTGGCTTCCTTGGTCAGCTTCTCACTAGCTGAAAACATTCATCAGTTCCCTCATGGACTGAAGATATGCCCCAAATCCTGCTCTGGTTACGGTTTGCCACTCCACTTTGTAACTTGCTTTGTATTCCCTCAGTACAGTTTAGGTCACACAATTTTCCACTTGCTTTAAGTGTTGTCCCAGATGCTGTTGAAGTCACTCCTATATATCCTCCCTTTTACTACTTGGGTGTGGGCTACAATTTCTAGCTTCCAGCACTTGCATTTCCTTGCCTGAGGGCTTTCTCTGACCAGCTTTCCTGAAGTACAGAGCAGTCCTGAAGTTGGGAGAAATTACTCCCTGCCTGTGTTGTAAGCACAGAGTCCTGTTCCCTTGTCTCAGGCTTGTGTTTTCACACTTGATGCCAGTGTTTGTTTACTGGAATTAAGTTTGCCCTTTGTCTTCCTTCTCTTACTTGTTATGGATTAAACTGTGTCCCTGCAAATGACATGTGAGAATCCTAACTCCCAGTATCTCAGAATGTGGTCTTATTTGGAAATGGGGTCTTTACAGAGTAATCAAGTTAAAATGAGGTCATTACGGTGGGCCCTCCTTCAATATGGCATAAAAAAATGGGAAATCTGGCCATAGAGACAGACATGTAGAGCAAGAAGATAATGTGACAACACACTGGGAAAATGCCACATGAAGCCAGAAGATTAGAGTGATACATCTACAAGCCCAGGAACACCTGAGGTCACCAGACGTTAAGAGAAAGGCATGGAACTGCTCTTGTTAGCACCTTTAGGGGGAACATGGCCCTGCCAACACTTCAATTTCTAACTTGTGGCCTCCAGAACTATAAGATCGTATGTTTCTGCTTTAAGCCACCCAGACTTTAGTACTTTCTTATGACAGCCCTAGGAAATGAATATACTTGTTTTCTCATTTTAATACTCCCCATTCCTTTATGCCACAAATGAACTATTTGTAATAGAATTTTAATCTCAGGGTCTTCTTAACAAGAGGTATTTCCCCAATTACTTTGGGAGATCCTTTAGAAAATTTACTACATGTTCTCCTGTTTCTAACCTTCCTGATAACTAACAAAATATTCTCCATATAGTTGGGGCTTAATAAAAGTCTGAAAAGGAAGAAACAACCTAAGTGTCCATTAACAGAAGAATGGATAACAAAAGTACCACACACATATACCCACAGAGAGAAACATCCAGCCACAGGAAAGAAGGAAATCCCGGCATTTGAGACAAGATGGATAGACTTTAAGGGCATGATGCTAAGTGTCATCAGTCAGACAAAGACAAATACTGTATGTACGATCTCACTTATACGTGGAATCTACAAAACCCAACTCATAAATACATAGAAAAGATTGGTGGTTGCCAAAGACAAAAGGAGGAGAGGTGGGTGAAATGGATAAAGGTGGAAATAAAGAACAGAAAGAAAAGGAACAGGAAGAGAAGAAGGAGGGAATGGAGACAGAGAGGAAGGAGGGAGGAAGCAATAATAGGCTATCAGAATGCAAGAAATTGCAATTTGTGTATGTAAACATTGATAAATGAAAAAAGGATTAAAGAAGTGTGACTAATGTTTAGAAAAGGCTCATGCATGGTCGTGTCTGTCACATGACAGAACTGTCATATTCAGTCACTTCATTACTCCTGATTTCCTTTCACTAGACTAAGAAGTATTAAGGAATAAATAAAAATAAGTCCTTAATAAAAAATTCCTGGACATTTTCAAAGTACCTTATAGATATTGCATAAGTTCAGAAGCCACTCATTTGAGACTGCTCCTCCACTGCAGCAGTCCACTGACAGATTTAAAGTGCCAACATAAAATGTTTACTTTTCTACCCTGATTAAAGGTCAAGCACACATTATCCTTATAGCTCTTGCTTGACATAGTTGTGCTGAATCATCATATTTGTACACACTGTCATAAATATGTTTATGAGAATGCAATTGTTTCTGCCTTTAAAACCAATTAAAGATTCCCCCTAGAGGAAGCATTTTTTTTAAGCTGTGTTGTAAATCTTTTCTAGAACCACTGCTAACAGACTTACAATATTAAAAGAACAACCCTTTTACTTGAACTGTATGAATGTACACATTTGCTAACACAGGCAGCTCATTTCATTAGCAGTAGCTATTCTCTCAGAGACACTGAGCCAGGCTCACAGGAGATCTAGAGGAAGATCTGGAAGAAAAGGGGCAGCCTAACGCTCTCCCTCACCATCTTGTCTCTGTCTGCACTCTCCTGAAAGCAACTGGAGAAGAATGGACAGATGCCTAGAACACAGACTTTGGGAAGCAAGAGAAACAAGCGAGAAGAGGATCGGATGTCTGAAAGCTGGGAATTACAGGAATGCTAAGTGAGTGCTTACTACATGAAACAAAACAAAACAGAGGAATCGATCAAAGGGACTGTCAGCACATGTTTCTGTGCAGCACACTCAGAGTGTAAGCACATGCTCTTGAGTTAGTGAAAATGAGCAATCGCTAGTCTAATACACTATGTAACCTAACGGAACATCTTAAAAAAATGTACTACAATATTTTAAAAGGCTTCCATTAACCACAAATTCCCAATTAAGCTTCACATTTAATCCTGCTAACCTAAAACTTAACACCACATTATTGTTTAGGAGTAGCAGTTTTTCATATTGTTTTGACATGATACTAGCACAATGTCAAGACAGACATGTGATTGGTATTCCATGATTCTTTCTGAATTATTTTAGTCAGTAAGAACAGCAGAGAACCAAGCTAAATCATTATAATTACTGAAAAAAAATTAAACAAGAACATCAAATATTTTATTATACAATAGGCTCTAGAGCTATAAATAGTCATATGGCTCAAAAAAATCAATATTTTAAATATACACATGCAGCACCTACTTATGAAAGTAAAAATATAAATATCAATATGTGTGTCTCAGAGGATGTTACATAAAGAATATTGAAACAAAGATGAAAATTTTCTCATTCAACAAATAGTTACTGTCAAATAAGTGTAAGAAATTATGCCAAGTATATGTGGGATTCAAACTGAACATTTAGATTCTAACTAGTAGTTCAGATAAGTCTTGATCACACATGATTTCAACATGAAGTTTTATATATTCCAGAATTTGAAAGTCAGATGAATCAGTGTTATGAGTGTAGAGGAAGGAAGAATCACTACCCGCCTTGGCTGTTCAAGGAAGATATCAAGATACAACCTTTTAACTGGATCTAAAAAAATGGATTTGGTATTCATACACGAATATGGATGAAAAGGAATTTGAGGGAGAAGGAAAACATCAGAAAAGTGCAAAAGTGTAAAGGCACAAGCTGTGATGTAGTAACAAGTGGCCCCTGTCAACCAGAATGCTACCTCGTGGTAAACATAAGATTACAAAGCCAGAATGGGGAGGCGTCGAAGTCCATGTGGCAGAGTCAACGGCAGGAGCTGTGGAGGGCTGCTAATGGGGGTACGGCACATCAGCTGTGATGCACTTAGAAGTTTAATCTGGAGGCAGAGTGTAGGGTGCACTGAAATAGTAAGTGTCTATATCAGAGGTTGCAAATTCAAGTGCACATCAAGGCCATGAAGAAAATGAAGAAAAGGCTTAAGGAGCCTTAAGAAGGACCTAGTCAATTCTACCCCATAAGAAATTTGGCAGGTCCATTTTTGCCAAATAGTCTAGTTATTTTAGAAAAACTGGAAATACAGATTTTGATGTGAACTTTTCTAATTCATAGACGTCAAATAATTTTAAAGAATTTTTTTAAATTGACTGATTGAGTGATGGTTGAAAGCTGAACTCAGTCCCTGTGCTGGCAGCCGTCAACAGGCCCGGCGGTAACAAGGATGTGAGAATGATACTGTATGAATGCATAAGGCCTCAGATTGGACATGGCAGGAATTATTATACGTTTGACTATTCCTTCTTACAGCTTAATCAGTTAATAAATAACTAACGAATCTAAGCTATCCCATTTACAAAGAACTTAAAAGTACCTGGTGGAAATATCACAGTTAAATAAAATCATGAAATTTATAATTTGTCTGAAAAAAAAAAACTAATGAAACCATGTCACTAGTTTTACAAAATCACCGAATATACCATAAATCTGTCCCAAATAAATAAGTGTGAAGTTAAAATCGAACAGTATGTTGAGAAGTAAATATTAGAAAGTATGTAGTCCATAATAAAGATTCTATTTACTATTATTATTAATATGTTAAAATGACTGATGAAATCATTAGTTCCATTTTAATCCTTTAACACCCAGTCAGGAGACTGTTTTCTTCCTCAGCTAGTTTTAATAATACAAATGTTTTCAATACTTATTATACAGAAAAAGAGGTCAGCTGGTCCTATTTTAATAATGTTTTTAGACCAAGGGGACTACCTCCGTGCGTTACATGAAGCAAAAGGATCTTCCTGCTACTCTCTCTGTGTCACTTACATTAATGCTCATAAAATTAAGGATGTCTGTGGCAAGAAGGTAAAGGGACCTCTGAATAGGTCGGCTGTCCTACTGTCAATAATCCAGGAAAAAAGTTTTTAGGGAAAGACCAGAACTAGGTAGAAAACTGAAGCAGGAAAAAGAAGTACATGTCTCTCTGCGTCTCCCTCTCCTCTGCCTGGGTTTCTTGTGGGGCCAACTCATCAAGGCAAACTCCTGCAAAGCCTGGATGGGACAAGACCGTCTCGGGCAGGTGGAGCTGTGCCAAGGGCCTGGCAGGCAGCCCAATCCCAGAAGGGCTTCCAACTGGAGGTGAGCAAATTCTGTTCTGCAAACCAGGTTATCAAGACACTTGTCACTTTGCATGTATTATTCATCTGTAATCTCTGAGCCTTCTGCAAAATTTTGTTTAAATGAGAAAGATGGGGGGTCAACTCTAAAAAAAGAACTCATGCAGAAAGTCTGCCTTTACAGAGCCTCCGGGGGCCAGGCCCAAGGTTTCAGTGGTGATGAAGGAGAAATCCCCACTGGGAAGGTAGTGGCCCAGAAATAAGGGTCAAGGTCAGAAAGTCATGCTGTGAAAATTATCTTCTCTTTATAAATTTTACTAGTTCAGGGTTTGATTTTTTTTAATTGTGTAAAAGGAGAACCAGTGGATTTCTGTAACAACTTGATATCCAGCTTCATGGGAATTAAGTAAGTACTTTCATTGTCCATGAGATTATTGGAAATATTTTGTTTAAAAAATCTTGATTTCTTTTATAGGCATCCATGTGACTGTGTAAGCCTCTGCGTGGGTGAGAATTCCAGTATGGTCTCCAATAGTCACCATAACCCTGCGGTAGCCTGGTATCTACTTTTGCAGGAATTTATCATGTTCCCCGTTTGCTGAGACAGCTTGCTGACATTTCTTGTCTTGATGTAATTACTACTGGTTCTCTTTTTTTTCTCAAAAGTATCCCAGTTTGCATAGTAAATTATATAAACACAGAAACCTTAATTAATAGCTGAGATTTTCTACTACTATTAACATCTATGTTGCAGGATCTGAAACAGAACTTACGGTATTCAAACACTGCTAAAGACTTCTCTAATTAAGTGATATATTCAACAAAAGGCATGGTAGTTCCCCTTTTCCTACATTCAGTTTGTTTATTTGCTATCTGACTAAAGGCACAGAAAGCAGTGAATTCCAACCTTGTTACCTCAGCACCAAGAGAAATCTGCCCATTAGGGAGGCCGCACCTGAATTTGTGTGTCTGAAAATTCCTTCTTATATATAGCTTTAGAAAAATATCTACAGATTACTTTGCATGCTTTTGTTATTAGAGAAGGTAATGTAGATGATAAATTGTATTTTCCTTATTTTACTGCCATTAAACTGAGAATAATTTTAGTAACCAGGTGTATAAATCAGCTTTTCTAGTGTACACCTTACTACCTACTCTACATGTTTTAGGTGTACTACACGTTTTAGTACATGATTAGGTTTTACATCTATTTACTCATTTATTTTTTATATATTTGTTGGGAACCGCTCTGCCGGGTTTCAGGAGCTGTAACCCCCCATGGATAAGGCTGAATGAGTGACCTTCGGACCACAAGCTACTATGGAGACCAAGCTTATCTCCCAGGCAGGAGCCCTGCTTCTGCTCCTTTGACTTCATCCATAACTAGCCCCCAATGCTTGATCAGTTAGTCAATGACGGGTAAGATTCCCCAAGGGGTGAACGACCCAAGACAGGCATGATCATGTGGAGGCCCCAGGGAAGGACTTGGGGGGCTATGGAGAAAGGGGGTGATGGACCCTCGCCCCTCAGCTTTGACAAAGCCCAAGTCCTCAATCTGTCTGTAACTAGTCACCTAATTTCTTGGCTATTTTGCCTCCTCTGCCTAACTTAAGCCTGAAACAATGACAGAGGGCGGTGCAGCCCTGTGCTGGAGAGCATGGGCTCCCCTGGAGATCAGGGCTGAGAAAGGATATGTAAAATCCTGCGATGCCTGATTTGCTAAGAATACTCTTAGTTAAATAATAAAGGCCCAAGCAGGAAATGAGTTTGGTTCCCAAAGTTTTGTAGCCCTTTAGCTAACTGACCCTGACTCAGAATAAGCCCTAATAATTCTTTGTATGCTATCTACTGTTTGATCCTTACTGCCTGACAATGATTAATGAGCTGTACCTGTGTTCCTGAGCAAATTAAACTCAATAAAAACTTGTCTAGGCAAGGGCGCATGGCGCTATCCCCTTGAGAGAGTGGCCAAGCTGCTCTGAGGCGCTCCCCTCTTGGGGGAGTAGCCCTGCCCTCCCTTTTCCTCCACAGGACTTGGTGTGAATTTGTCTCGTGTCTCATCCATGACGCCATGGACACTACGGGCCGGTGTCTGCATCGTATATTTCCTTATTTTCTGTTATGTTTAACTTACAAACCACTTACACACCTGTGTAAATTTTCACATGCTAAATATTACAATTAAAATTAAAATAAATATTCTAAGTCCTCCTCTTGTTCTGGAAATCATTACCATATTTGTGATCATAGGGCAAATGTTAGACGTCACATGGGTGGCCTGGTAGGATTAATCTTACAGGCACCAGATTCACTCGTTTCGTAAAGTCAAAATATGAAAAGAAAGAAGTCACTTGCCTTGCAAGTTTTGAGGAGAAAAATCACAGCAAGTGTTTTAATTTTGCATAATAATGCATAATGCACCCCTTTACAGCACTTTTGAAAATTACTGGGCTACTCATGTAAATGCAAATATGTGACTTCAGAGAAGAGAACTTACTTCCTGACTCCCAGTTTTTCATCTTTAAAATGGGGTCAATTTTCCTTCACGTTCTTGTGAGAACTAAATATAATAATATATAAGGAGCACCCAGGAATGTGCCCTTGGTGTAGCAGATAATAATTAAGTAGCAACTATTATTCTTATTTTAAGAAAAAAGTCAGCCCCTTTACAATCACTAACACTGCATCCCAAGATCTCTGTGAACTCCCTGGTTCTCAAACATCCCTTTATTACATTGTCCAGAAAATAAAACTTGGGGGCTCGTTACAATATTTGCTAAAGCACTTTCACAAATCACCATTGCTTCATTGTCTTCAGAGAATATGGTAAACTTACTCACATCACATTACTAACCACAGTGAGATCTGATGTTCTACGCTAAGCTTTTACAAACCTGAATTTATTTCTTGGTTCAAAAGCATTATTTTCTTATACCTCTTCATGTTATTTTTCTCTTCCAACACCAGACATTAGAATTTGGAATTTGCTTGATTTCCAGCATTATTCTTCACAAAGGAATGAAACATACCTCACTTTAGGAAACTAATCACATATGCCTTATGAGCAAAATTCATGAATTTTTAGTGAGATGCTAAGAAGGCTCTCTGAGTGAGGCTCCCTTACTCAGTTTAATCTCTACTCCAACTCCATCCAATCCTGTGCCTACAAAGTGACAAATTACTGCAGAAACTGAGCTAGTTGGGTGACTCATAAAGAGTGAAACTAATATTTAACCATAAAAGCCAAGGGTCTACAGATCCTCTTTTTTCCTGAGAAATTTCATAAACACAGAAAGATAGTCAACACAGATATGATAGCTAGCACATCGGATCAAAGGAGACTACAGTGTAAAGATTTCTATGTGAACCAGAGATACAAATATGTATGTGTGACCATAGGGTTAGGGGGCAGGAAGTGGAATAGAGCTTAAAGGGCCTCTGCTCATGCTGAGGAGCAGAGAGGCTGGGGCAATTTAGAGAGAGGAGCCAGACCTACGCTAAGGCTGGTTAGGCTTCAGGCAAGATCCTAAAAGAAACTTTTGGAGAAAGTGCCCTGGTTCCTAAATGTAACTGCACTCTGAGCATTCTCTTCAGGAAGTAGGAGGCTGGCTATCCCTGGGGAAAAGCACAGATCAGCTTTTCTTGCCTCTCTAGCCAGAGGACCATCGTAAATGGATCAAATCAGATTTATCCTCTGGTCTAACATCATAGAGCCAGTGCAAACGCAGTGGTATGCTCACAGCAGCAAGCTTCCCACCAGTCTGTTCATGCAACTCTGCAGTTTCCCGTTTATAGCCAGGGTGCACATTTGTAAGCACCTGGGTGAATAAAATGTCATGCACCACTGCATTCTTGTTATATTATTAGTCAAGGGACCATTTAATCAACAATGAAGATAACACATGTTCAAAAAATACAGATGCTTTACATAAAAAATCTTATTCAGTTCTCCTGAAACCCAATAAATTGCTTATTACATAAGGAAACTGAGGTTAAATGATTCATGCAAAGTGGTATAACCAGCATGTGGCAAAACCGAACTGTAAAATCTAGGTCAGTCAGATTTCATCTTTATAGTACACCCTGCTTAACCTCCAGATAATCTAAATGATAAATATTTTCTAACTTTAACAAATGAAAAGGAAGTGAAGGCAGGAAATCCATGACTGGCCAGCAAAGCAAGTAGTTCTATAAAGACAATAGGCTAGAAGTGAAAGTTTCCATTATTCCCTTGGGAACCAGTCACTATTTCTCTTTTCTGGTCCTTCCTCAGCCTTCTCTCTGGAATTCTGCAAGATCCTCCGGCATCTCTTAAGCAACCCAGAGTGGGTTCTCTGACTTGTAATGGAGAACATGCTACTACTCACATGTGCTACTGAGGCAGCAAGCTCCTAACTGGTAGCCCACCAGATGGACCAGCTCCGGAGGGCCACGGTGAAGAAGCACACTCTTATCTCAGTGAGACAGACCAACATTTCATTTGAGACAACACAGCTGAGTTGGAGAGTGGTTCAACACAGCTTTAACCCCTTAAAACTTACCTATGCACACCACTTGTCTTTTAAGAAATAGTATAGAATTCTAGGAGATTGGCTATAGATTATGAAGTTTTAGCAATGCATAATACATCATGAAGAGTGTATAAAATTATTCCCCTGTTTGCCTCTTGCTTGCATCTACCACTAATCTCTCAGCAACATTTTTTACAAGTTCTTTGGTTATCTAATAAATCTACTGTTGATTACCTTGGGGGACATTAGATAAAAAAATAAAGTTAAATGAACACTGAATTAGATAATATTTGCAAAATAAAATGTTAATTGGACTATCAAAGTAGTATGCACTGAAATAATTATAATTTGTTCAATAAGTTTTTTATCTGGATAAAAACCACATTTGAATGCACTGGGTCTTACCATCCCTGGGCTCAGTGAGTGACACTGTCCTGCAGCTAACACCATGCTTTACCGAAGCTTCACAGGTTGTGACTCAAACTCCTCACTGTAAGAGGAGGGTTCCCAGTCTGCCCTCCAAGGTCCAAGGCCAATTGGTTCAGGATCCTACCTCTACCATCCACAAACCATGACGTCACATCTTACAAGCCTGCAGAGGCAGCGGTTGGAACACAGCCCCTGTCGCCAGACAGCCCAAGTGTAAATTCTGCTCTGCCCCTTGCTAGCTGTGTGATCTTGGACAAGATACTTAACTTTTCTGGGCCTCCATTTCAAGTGAGGTGGTATAGTAGCCCCAATCACATAGTAAACTTTTAATATTACTATAAGGATGATGCGAAGTTCTTTCTTCTCTCCCCACCCCTTAAAAATAAAATAAGATTATTGAAAAGATGCTGCCTGGTTGAGAAAAGAAACTAAAATCTCTAGGGTCAAATTGAAAGCAGGCCCTATTCTTCATACTTTCAAAGATAAAAGAAGTTAAACCAGTGTCTCACCTTTCTCAGACTGCAGTCATGAAGAGTCCTGGGGACAAGAAAAGAGGCTACTTTGAGAGGAATTACTGAACTGACAGGTGGCGGCTTTCTCTTTACCCTCCCCTCCTCTTCACATTCCCCTTCCACGAGCTCAGCAAGCTGGGGACCAGTAGTAGCCTCTTGTCTCAAAAGAGGACCTGATGTCATCGGTGCTGGAATAAGAGGCAGTCGAAAGTGTTGACAGACTGCATGCCCATTGTTTGGTGAGAATAGGTAGCTAGAAGCAGGATAAGTAGAGCCAAGCCTTCTTAGGTGTCCCACACTGGAACACCACATCTGTGCAGGTTCCCTTAGAGTCTCCTAGAAGCCCACCCCAAAAGCCTATGAGAAGCATGGTATTTAGACAACTATCCCAGAGAGGAAAACCAAGGCTAGTCAGAGAAACGGTGAGGACGTACTGAGGGAGGTCAGGCAAATCATAAATGCTACTTGAGGACTGTCTTTTCCTTCACTTACCTCCAAACCCCAGCCCCAAAAGCCAAGAGCAGAAAAGAAAGAGTCAAGTGTGTGAGAAAAGATGGTGTTTTGGGCCCCAAAGTCCACGCTGTACACTGCAGGTCCGGGCCACACAAGCCCGTTACAGAGGAGAGAGGGAAGAGCGAGCTGTGGAGGGAAGGAACTTTGAGTTCAGTGTGGGACTGAGGGTGCATTATCTCACTCCTAATACCAGTTTATTCTTATTAAGTAAAAAGTGTCTGAAAAGTGACAGAATTGGACCAAGATGGCCTTAAGAGAGATGGGCTCACAGCAGGAAAGAGAGAACCTTGCTGAGCCTGAAGGAGGCAGTTTTTACTGAAAATAGAAAAAATAATTTGATGGCTACTTCTCATGAGTTGAGTCTTCTCAGTCAAAATCGTTTTTTTTAAAAAAGAAGTACAGAAATTGCAATCTGTGACACAGTCGAGTCATACCACACAAAACTTCACTCAGGATATATTCCTCAGCAGGGCCATGGGAACTTTATCAACTCTTTATCGCTATTTAATCTGCAAGACTCTTAAAAAATCATTTTCTTCCTACCCTTAGTGATTCTCTGAGTTTTGTGAACCATAGTCTTTGGCTTCGCTTTACTTGCTCTGACCACACTTTCAGCATAGACTTTTCAATTTCCCACTGAAAAATGTGCCTTGGCTCAAATAAGCAAAGTAATTGTCACACAGTAATAATTATTTATGTATGGAGTTTAAGTTTATATTTTAACATTAAATAAGTGCTTTCTCCAGAAAAACGTTGCAATATCAGAGTAAACTGCTAATAGAGGGAGCGAGGCTCAGTCACAGAAGCACGAAGACACGTGAAGGTGCTGATGCTTTCCCCTGCGTCGTCCTTACTGTTTCTCTCTGAACACAGGCCATGTGTCTACAGAGCAGAAATCATACCCAAGGCCTTCTGTGCTTGCTGACCTCACCTGCATCTCAGCATTCCAGAGATCTAAGCAGTGTGGGGGACTGTGTTTCGTTGCTCAAGTTGTGCAGTGCCACTCATCCCCCCACTTTCTGACTTCTTGATTCTCCATTAAACATTATTAGAGTGCCCATTGTCTTACTGCTGTTGAACTTGGCTTAATAACTACAATTAGATGAACTACACTGGATATACTATGATTAGATATCACAACCTGTGTGGACTGTTCTATAATACAAGTTTTCACCCTTTGTCTTCACTGCCAAACTGTCAGGAGTGGTGACTGAGGCTGATCCTTTTCTTCCTCAATGGTTCATCTCGCCTCTACAACTCCTGCACTTGCCCTCGACACTCACCACTCTCTTGTTCTCTGGCACTGCTTCCTCTTCCATCTTTAGTGCACCACTGGTCTACTCTGACCTCAACCCAAGGTAGCCCCGCTTCCAGCCACACCCTCTCAACCTTCTACCACAGCTGAGCTCCACCTGCTCCCCGAGGTCCTGTGCCCCTTTTTTGCCCAATATTTGTCTGCAGCCCTGCCTTCTTTCCCTGGATCACGCCGGCTACAAGGACAGGATAGCGACAGTGGGTCACGGGGTAAAAGCCAACACATGGATGGGTTTATATAGACCGCTGTTGGCTCCTCCCTCATGTATTTTAATTCCGCTAACAATTCCAGTAGCTTAATCTAAGGCCTGAGTAATGAATTTACTCTCAATTTTCAATCTATTTCTCATGATTCAAGTTTAAAGATAAGAAACTAACTTGATGTGATAATGGCCCCTTTCATGAACGTTTATATATTTAATCCCATATCCCAGCAGGCTGTTGATGAAATATTTCATTGTAGATGTATTTCATATGTTGTCAAGCTCAGGGCTCAGGAGAATGCTACGACCTCGGGCAGAAACAGTCAGGCTGTGCTGGCTGAGTCCCAGGTCAGGCAGGGTCCTGGGAGGACAGAAAGTGCTCAGTCACCAACGGAGTTGGTTATTTTTGAATGTTTCATTGCAAGAGCCTCTGAACCACTGGTTCCAGGTTAGACTCTTAGAACATGAGCCAAAATAGCTCCTGCTGTAATATGGTAAATACAGGCCTTGTTGGTGCTTATTGTGTGCCCTGTCTACCATGTCCACATAGAAAACACTACCTTACCTAAGAATGTGCTTATGCATGTGCATAAATTTCACTACTGTGGATGGATCATCACGGATTTCAGGTGTCTTGACAAATATGCTATTTTAACCAAAAGGTGAGAGGCAAAAGCTTACTGACCAATCTTCCCTAACCACAAGAGGATCATAAGACAAGTCCTGAGGGAATTCAGGTTACATTCAAGGCCAACAGAGATAAGTTTGTTCATTCTTGGGAATCCCTTTGATCCAAACACTCTCCTCCCAAAAAATTATTATAATTTCATTTAAGTAAAGTAACATAATAGTGATATTTCAGATATACAGAATTTACATAACTTTCCCCTTGGAGCTCACTATTTCTTATAAGATTCAATCTGAATTTTACCTTATTGTAAAATAATATTAAAAGATTTCAGAAGGTAGCCTTATTTTTCTTTAAAAAAATGTTTTAAATAAGAGGACAATAATTCACAGCTGAAAATATCATTTCTCCTCCCAATCTTCCTACTTTCTGAAACTAGAATTCGTACCATTGGTACCATAATATAAATCCATTTCTTTTCTCAGCTTGACTTTTTGCATTCTACTCCTGATTTTTTAGGGTCTTAAAAATGACTCTTAAAAATAGTATTTGAAGAGAAAATATTCTAAAACAGAAAAGCTAAGTTTCTATTTTTGAGATTTGAGGTGGCTTCATCATGTTCTCTCAAGACCTCTCCAGCCAAGTAGAAGTCATAGATAATTAACAGCTCAGAAGGTAGACAAGCGACTTGACCCAAAGTGCCATGAATGGTATCTTAGTGGGGGCCATAGCTGTCAAAGGAGGCCCACTGTGAAATGATACAGGGTAACTAACAATGAAGACTATCATCCTTTTGTAGGAGGCAGAACTGAGGTAGTTCTGATAGTTCTCTTTCAGGTACTATATTGAAAATACACGCGCGCGCGCGCACACACACACACACACACACACACACACACCGAGCTTGGAACCACAACCAAGAATCAAACTGTGCCAGGCAGAATCACCCTTCCTTAATATACAACTGCCACTCTAGGATCTTCACAGCACACTTACTGGCTAACTTTCACTAAAACGTATGGGTCAGTTCTGCTTTCAAGAACTCAGTTTGACTCTGGGGTACTGGGCAAGGGATTAAAAGAACTCAAGCTGACTAGGATGCATATAAGACTACAGTAAGTTAAAGTCACTGTATTAAATATAAATGGTAAAAATTCAGATTGAGACACAACTGTGTTTTCTAAGTAATTTCACATTTTTATAGTGTAATGTCTCTCTTCTTATTTGTTAAAATATATGCTTATACTTTCAATATTCTCATTTTACTGCTGAAAATCAGGTCATCCTTTCCATGAAGGAAAGCAAAACTCTAATTTTACAATATGTTAATGCACAATTCAATTACCACTTATGAAGTTTGCATTATAGTCTTTCACATCAATGGCTTAGAAGTATAGCTACAAAGTCCATTAGCATTCTTGCCTCATTTCCACTCTCCTCACTTCCTCCTCTCCAGCCATATTGGCCCCTGCTGTTCTTAGAACTCACTGGGAATACCCTGGCCTCAGGAATTTTCACCTATTCTTCTACCTGCCTGGAAACTTCTCCTGCATATAAATGCACACGTTTGCTAACTCTCACATTCCTTTCAAGTACTTACTCAAATGTCACTCTCTCATTAAGGCTTACCCCCACCATCCTATTTGAATATACAGATACATCCTCCCCCGTGAGACTTCTGATTCTACTTGTTTTTTTATTTTCTTGCCATTTATCATTTTCTAATATAATATATGATTTGCTTATGTATTTTCTGTCTCTGCACAATACAATGTAAGCTCTATGTGGGAAGAATTTTTGTTTTGTTCAGTCTGTACCCCAAACACCTAGAATTGTGGAATGATTAAGCTATGCTGGTCATAGTAATGGGTTTGACTGCACCATTACTTGCTTGGTACCTGAGTTAATGGAAATGAGAGGCGAATCAAAATTACATGCCCAATAAACCCAAAGACTTTGGCTCATAGTTCCTAAAAGTATCCAAATGGATTTTTCATTCACAGACCACATAAAGAGCACAGAATTAACAAGCACTTTCATATTAAGAAGATGATATTAAAAGCCACCTAATGCAGCAATATGATTAATACTAACTTGTTTCTTTTAGAGGTCTAGTATAAATTTGATAGAAAGAGAATTTGGATTAAGTTTGTATCTCCCCTAATTACTCCTTTCTACATTGTCAGCTAGGTCAGGGCCCCTGTGAACTAGCCCCCAAAGCTTATAGACCTGACAGGTAAACTTTCTGAAAACTTTTGTTGTTGTTGTTTCATTAGCTTCCAGTCTTTCATAGGTATATTCACTTGTTTAAATTTCTGATTGCA
This sequence comes from Carollia perspicillata, assembly GCA_004027735.1. Taxonomy (NCBI): domain Eukaryota; kingdom Metazoa; phylum Chordata; class Mammalia; order Chiroptera; family Phyllostomidae; genus Carollia; species Carollia perspicillata. The sequence goes on from PVKM010014256.1 coordinate 26,555, forward strand.
AGGTATTTAATTCAGGCAATTAACAAAATATTTAAGCCTGGTCAATAGAAATTAAAATAAGGTATCCCAGAAATGTCTTATGTGGCTGTCATTTCTAGAATTAGTCCATCAGAGAATCCCTCCTCTGTAGTATTTACCAGGCCTTCAAAGAAACTGTAAAACTGAAAATTCCATAGATTGCATTTAGATCTAATTTGGAATTGTTGTGTCATGATGCTGCTTCTTGGAAATAAAGCCCTAGTAAGTAGTTATGTCTGATGAGCTTATTCAAAGAAGCTCAAAACTGCAACAGGGAGCACAAATGGAAAATCAATCTCTGCAGTGTGCAGGGTTGCACAAAAAAGCAATAGGCATCTAAAACTAGAAACCTGGAATTGCTTTAAAAAATACCTACTGTTTCTTTACACAGGTCACTTCATGTTACAAAGCATATCATTCAAGGCTATATAAAAAACCAGATTTTATTGGTAACTACGTATCATAATCTTTCTATAATAAACATTTATTTGAGTAATTTATGTAGTAAACAGTAGTTACTTTCCTGAGTCATACGACTTTAAAATTTACTTCCTCTATCTAAACTCATTTTTTAGCAAGTATCTATTCTACGCAAAGATTCAAGGAGGAGAGTAGACAAGTAGGGCTTAAATTAAAAAACAAGGAAGAACAAATGTCATAGCAGAAATTATTAAAATGACCCAAAATATCTATTTTATATGATCCATTAACCTGAAATAAATATTCAAAGTAAATATTCTACAAAAGTAAAATATGTTCCCCTGGAATTTCATATTTGCAAAAATAAAATCTGAAATTTCAGTTTTCAGTATGAATTTTAGAAAGCATTCATTTGCCACCTGTCTCCAGAACCCAATTTACAGCAAATGATGTTGCTAAAGATAATAAATAAATAATAATAAAGCAAAATAATAGTGCCCATTGGGGTAGGATTCACCTCATAGTATTTCATCATGTTTGTAAATATTCTATCCCTGTTCCCATCCTTTCTTCTAGTCTCAGTAATTAATTATTTCCTTCTGATCAGGACTAACCTCTCAATACATGTGGATGGGGGCCCTGCATCATTCTCAGGAATTCTAGTTCATCTGCCATCCTCCATTTTATCTTCAAACTGTTCCAGAACTATTGACTATCAGTGTCTACACAGGGTCAAGTTTCTTCCTGTCAACTCCCTCCTCCAACAATCAAACCTGCAACCTGTTCCATTTTTCAACCTGTTCCCTGTTTCACACACTCCCAAAGATGATAAGAATAGCCTGAGACAGAACTTGCCAAACATCCCTGATGGTCAGGTAAATAAAGAACCTGAAACTGAGGTTGATAACCCACCCAGGCTGGTCTCTGGGGTTCAATAACTACTTGAAGATTCCTAGGAGTCACATGACCACTGAGCAGACACTATTGACCCAATTATTAACGTAGTTCATGTGAACCAAAATATTTTATTTTGCATCCATGCTAGCAGCAGTAATTTTTTTTTACGAAGAAAATAATGTCTTTAAAATGATTCCAAAGACATTTACAATAAAGGAAAATTTCTATTATCCAAACATAAAATATCAAATTTGAAATTGAAAAACAATACATTAAAGTATAGGATTTTTAATTTAAAATTCTCAAACATCAATAAATAATGCAAAGACCTAAGTGTGGAAGGGGGAGAACAAAGAATGTATATGAAAAATTAAAGATAAAGATATTGTAAATGACCAATCAACCTCTGGAAAATATCCATATTCATTAGTAGTAAAAAATGCAAACTAAAAAAATAACACTCTTTACCTATAAAGTTGAAAAAGATTTAAACAACATACAACAAACACCCTGTGAGGCCGTGGATATAGTCATTCTCATAAACATGAAATTGTCCCAGCCTTTCAGAAGACATGTCAATATATAGCAAAAGATTTAAACGTTTACAAATTTAGTTGAGTTTGTTTTAATAAAATAACATTCAGTTGTTTTATAATTGCAAAAATATTGAAATCATTTTAAATAAGGTACAACATATTTTATCCAAGAGATAAAATATTTTAAATTTGTCAGGTTATTAAAGCTAAATAAAAATTATTTCTCTCTGTCTTAGAGCTTTTAAGATATGAATATGCTTTGTAAATCTCCAAGAGGGAGCTCGAGTTATGTGGTCTTTTTTTTCATCTGTAAGTCAAGTTGATTGAAGTGCAATTTAATACAATACAATTCATAATTTTTTAGTGTACAGCTTGATGCATTTAACAATCAAGACACAGAATATTATCACAACCTTTACAAATACCCTCAGGTCCCTTTGCAGTTAATCAACCCCCTCCCTCTCTCCTGGTCCCTGGCAACTACTACTTTTTCTGATCTTAGCATTTTTGCCTTTTTGTAGAATTTCATGTAAATGGAAATCTGTAGAATGCAGTTTACTAAGAGTAGCTTCTTTTACTTAGCATAATGCTTGAAAGATTCACCCATATTTTTTGTGTGTATTGAAGGTATTTTTAAAACTGCTGAGTGGTAGTCCATTGTGAGGATACACCAGGTTTTGTTTATTCCTCCAGTTGGACAGCTGAGTTGATTCCAAACCTGGACTATTGGGCATATGCATGTGGTCATGACCTTAAGTGTATAGGTCTTTGGGAGGACCTGAACTTTTATTTCTCTTGGTTAGATCTCTAGGAATG
>PVKM010014257.1:0-29148 GCA_004027735.1 Carollia perspicillata
GGTAAGAGTCTTTTTTTTTTCCTTTTACTAAATATAGATTAGCAGAATAAAATATTTGTGAAACTAATTTCTTTGGCTTAGTGACTCTTGGTTACTTGGTATGAGGACTCACGGATTTTGTTAGTTCTGTTTTTTCTCCATGTGTCTGTTGTGTCTCCTTTAATCATGTATCGTGTGTTGAGAGTTTGGCCTTTATGACCAGTGAGGGTATTTTTCTCTCTGGCCTCCACCATCCAGAGGGTGCTCTTGCTGGGGTGCATTGCGCTCTCTGTCCAGCCATTTCCTTCTAGATAGACTAGAAGGGAGTTTTCTACATCTATCAGTTTCCTCCCGGAGGCAGTAAAAACAGGGCTGCTCATTCTTGTTTTCCACCAGTCAGAGTATGCATATACTCACACACCCGACAGAGAGGATGAACTCTGGGAGGACCTGTAAAAGTTTGTAAATGGAATATCTCCTAAGCCCAGTGAAAGAAGAAAATAAAATTTGACACTTTCTCTTCCCAAATCCAGATCAATTGGTAATTGATCCTTTCTTTCCCAGGGATAGGTATTGCCCAGGTCCTGCGGGTTTGGCTTGGCCTTTGCCTGCCTGGGACATGTAGGTTGTCAATTCTTTTGGCTATCAGAAAGAATAACTCTGGAAGTTAATAACCTTTGCAACCTTTGAGGCCATTTGAGTCCATGGCATAGTTTAATGCTGCCAGAAATATTTACAGTTGTCCCAGCTGAAACCTGACAAAATATTTCAAAAGATGTAAAAACTCTGATGAAAAATTTGGCCAAATTACAAGCTGATGGGGTGGAGAGCTGTTTCCCCTAAGCTAAAATAAAACTATGGGCCCAGTGGGAAAGAAAGAAGAAATTCGAGATGATGTAGATGGACAGGTAGATCAACCTGTGATGTCACTTAAGTTATAATTGATTCTTTGAGAAATTGAGAGTAATTATTTTTATCTTACACATCTCTGCAAAACCAGCAATGCAGTCTAGAAGCAGTTCAGAGCCCAATAACCTTTACCACCCCAAGTTCCTAAGGCTGGAGGAAAGAAAAGGAAATGAGGAATTTTTTTGAAAGCACAACAAACCACTGTTCTGATTACAAGGTTGCCTTGTTAAGGAAAAATAAAAATCTTAATTGTCTTCCCAAATATTAATAAGAAAAAAAGCTTAAGCCATTCCTGAGTAGATGAACTTATCACTTATATCATGGCTTAAGTCATGGCTTATCACTTATGAAATTTTTAAATGAAGGCGAGGAGGTCTCTGTTTGCACCTATCTGTATGTCCACGTGCGTTGTATGGTATTTCCCACCTTCAAATCATATTGCTGATTTGTAAACTCTCTATTTACCTAGCTCAAACAAACACTTATATTTAAAATTTCTCAAAAGTGTAGTAGAAATAAACTAAATGCTTTTCTACTGCCTGTAATCTAAGGGAAATATTTGGTATTAAGCTAATTAAGTATGTTGATTTAATTTAAACAGGCATGTCTTTAGAGTTTTTGTCATTAAGAATAATATTTTTATTCTACCTGGACTTATTCATCAAATGAGTTTGTGTTATGTCCATTGCAAAATTTGTCAGCAAAACAAATAACTCAGTATGATGGAATTTCCACAAGTAATCTAAACATGATTGCTAAGAACAAGTAAATTAAATAGATGTAAACAGAATAAAAGTTTTTAGGTGAACTTTAACAATAATTATATTTTATGTGTACTTAAAAATGGCTTCCTAAGTCTCTTTGGTAACTTAAAAGGTTTTGCTAAATTAAATTAAATGATGGAAATTTATTTTTTAAATATTTTATTTATTTATTTTTAGAGAGAGGGGAAGGGAAGGAGAGAGGGAGAGAAACATCAATGTGTGCTTGCTTGTCATGTGTCCCCTACTGGGGACCTGGCTTGCAACCCAGGCATGTGCCCTGACTGGGAATTGAACCGCGGTCTTTTGGTTCGCAGGTCCACGTTGATGGAAATTTATTGAATATTCATATCATTTCCAAATAAGATAAAATAATGAAAACATTAATTACTGAACATAGGTTTATCAACTTTTGGCTATTAAAGAAAAACTGAAGTTAAGTTACATGCATTTGTTAGTAAACAAGACTTGTGCCTCATTGAAAGATTGTACTATGAAAAAGCATATATTTCCAAAAATTATATAATATATTCATAAATTTATCATTTTAAAGAATACTGGTGTAACAGTTCACAATTGCTTACTTCTTAGTTTTCACAAGAAATTAAGGTATCTGAGGGTTAAAAATTCTAGTTGCTGTAGGAGGAAATAATATATGTTTTGAGTAATAAGAGATATAAAGTATGGAAATACATTTCTTAGAAAAATCAAAAGTAAGTGATTTGTCCTAAAATAAGTTGGTTATTTCAGAATAGGTAAGAGAACAAGAGATAAACTAAAAGGAATACGGAAAGTTGTTAGAAGATTCATAAAAAGACATCTTGAGAAAGAAATTTTATGTATGATCAAAATGGATGAGATCGAATGCATTTGTTAGCAGGGATTTTTAAAATAACCTTTAACATCAATAGTGTATTAAAACTTAATATTCTCTCACCTTCTAAAAAGACAAAGTTTACTTACACGATTGGTCAGCTTCTGATAACTGAAAACTTTTCTGCCAAGAAAGCAAAGAATCTGTTTTATCATAACAGTTTTCTGTGTTTTAGGTCATCTTAATCAGGTCTTTGATTACTTAAGAAACCTGGATTTTCTCCTTAGTAAAAGCTAACCTTCTGTATTGAAAATGCCCTAGCTGACTTTGATGCAAAGGCAGCAGCCACAAAAACCTGTGGATATGTTCCTGGACATTTTACTAAAGCACAGCTGTGATTGAGTCAAGCTCTCGAGATGGAGGAAGTATTCTGTATTATCCAGGTGGGCCCAGTGTAACCATAGGGGTCCTCATTAGAGGGCCACCAGAATTAGAGAAGGAAATGTGGGGATGGAAACAGGAGTAGGAGAGAGACAGGGCTATGAGCCAAGGAATTCGGGAACCTTCTAGAAGCTGGATACAGCAAGGAATCATATTTTTTCTCTTTGAGATTCTAGAATAACAGAGCCCTTCTAACCCATTTCAGACTTCTGACATCTATAACACTGAGATAACAAACTTGTACTTTTTTAAGCCACTAAATTTATACTAATTTGTTACAAAAGGAAACTAATACAGCTTCATGCTCAGCAAGAGCTTCAAATTTACTATTACACATACACACACACACACACACACACACACACACACACAAAGTCTGTCCATAAAAAGTCCAGCCATTGTTAATATAACAAGAACAGTTTGTATAACATGGATGTGACCTGCCAGCCAAAGGGATTGGACTGGAATGTGCATGCGTGAGCAATGACAACTTCACTGTTCTAGTCAGTGGGGAGAGTGGATGCCATTGAGTGAGCACGTGTACTATGTGGCCGTCACATTCAAAATGACCGAACAAGTAGAGCAATGAATCTGCATCAAATTTTGCATTAAGCTTGAACATTGTTCTGTGGAAACTATTCTGATGATTCAGGAGGCCACAGCTGTGGGCAACTGGTGACTGGCAGCTTCATCATGACAACACGCCTGCTCGTGCATCACCTCTTATGCAGTTTTGGGTGAAACATCAAATCACCCAAGTGACCCACCTCCTTCCTCTACAGCCCAGATGTGGCACCCTGCAGTTTCTGGCTTTTCCCAAAACTAAAATCACCTTTGAAAAGGAAGAGATTTCAGACCATTGATGAGATTCAGGAAAATACAACAGGGCAGCCGATGGCAATTGGGAGAACTGTCCCAAGGTGCCTACTTTGAAGGGGACTGAGGCATCATGGTCCTATGTACAATGTTTCTTGTATCCTGTATCTTCTTCAATAAAGGCCATTTTTCATAATACATGACTGGATACCTTCTGAACAGACCATAAATGTAAATATATATAATCTCCAAATGAAGTTATATATTGTTACGAATAGACTAATATGATTAAAGAAAGAAAACACTGTTCAATTTTATTTGTGTCCATAACTAGATCTTCAGTGCACTATGATTTTTTAAATAAACCATTTGCTTATCTTGTGAATAAAATAATGTATTTTTTTGTACTGCCATGTTTAAAGCATAGTTTTGTTCAATATATACACAATTTTATAGCCTCATTATGGCACGTCTTTTCTTGTTAATGCACATAGAAGTGCCCATTAAATGGAAGGGGCTGTCATTTTTGCATCTGAAAGGCTTAAAACTACCTTTTTTTGTTTGTCTAGTTCCACAAGTCAGTATATTTTGCAATATTTCTCTTGAAGAATTTTTTATTATCAGAGAGTTTTAGATCAAGTTGGGTTCATTTTTCTAGTGTTAGTTCAGATGTAATTAATACTGTCAGTCATCTCCAGTCTCTCCAACCACACTTACTGTTTTAGTAGCATTTCTGGAGATTAGTTAGTGGCTTGCTCACAGATGTTAATGAACAGCTTAATGATCTACCCTTTAACCCTCTTGAAATTTGAGCCAAATCAAATCAATTATTGTTCTACCCTGGGCCAGCCCAGAATTTCTTCCAGCCTATGAATTCTAATTTCTGCTTTGCATTATGTATTTTATGTAGATGGTACAGGCTTTTAACCTCTGACCTTTAAGTCTTTTTCATACATAAGAAAGGTGACACACCAAGTTGAGGTCTTTCTGTTGATAATTCAAACTAAATAGCACATGACAATAAGATTATTATCTTTCATTTTTTAATATACATTTTGCAGTTAATTATCAACTATCTCAGCTGTCCACTTTGTTTTCCCTATATAGAGAAAAAGGGAAACAATGGTGAATATTTAGCCTTAGGACGGATTGATAAATGTTACATCATTAACGCTACAATAGTTTAACTTTTCATAAGAACCACTTGGGTACAATTGTTTCTATATAGTATTTCTCATATGTTTTTATAATATAAACACTTACATATTATATACCATAAAATAATCTTAGAAAACATATTACTGGCACCTTCCAAGAGGAATTTTGATTTGGTAGATCTGAGGTAGGCCCAGAAATCTTCATTTTTAATAAGCTTTTTTATGTTACTCTAATATAGATATGGACCAGACTTAAGTAAGCCTAGAATTTAAAAATAATTACAACCCAATCATCTCTATATTCAGTGCATTTAATTTCAAGACCTAAAGCAAAATGTAATATGTAATTTAACATGTAATATGTTAAATGTGCCATAAAAAATTGCCAAAGAAATCCATTAAAACCAATTGATCCATTAATCCAATTAAAATTGCAAAGAAACCCATTTCTTTGTTAATTTATAAGGAGAGAAACACAAAGAGAAAATGTTTAAGTGCTGGAACAACAACAACAAAAAGGCGGTAGAGAAATGGAGGACTGAATTCTCTCCTGGTACTTCTGCAGACCTGTCTTTCAAAAACACTTCGCCTCTGAGAGCCACCACAGCTTCAGAGAATTGAAATTGTTGCCTCGAACTCCACTCTGAGCATGGAGCCAAGGGGTGAGATCCCACTGAGGAATGCCACGTCACTCCAGAAACTAAGAGGGGAATGGCCAACGCATAAGGGATGTCGGAGAGGCGAATCTATGATATATTTGTTTAGATGACACATGGCTAGTCTAGAATGATGGTGGCGGGTTTGCATAATCTGTGGGAGGGAAGAACATACTCATCATCAAAGAAAAAGAACAAATAGAAAAGAAAGATTTGCCATTTCTGCAAGGGAAGCGATTGGTAGCAGCTATGCCTATACATTGAACTGCAACTCATTACTAAAACAAGATTTAAAGAAGAAAAAAAACTATGCTTTTGAAGAAAATATCCTCGGAGAATTCAAACACATATCTGTTTTCTGAAGAATGTGGACATTTGAATTTGTCATTATGACCACCCCCACCACTACCCTGCCAAGCGTAGAGTAAATATAGGAGGTGAGCTGTCCACTGTAGTCTGAGTGTGGGTCATCATTGCCTTATAATGTCTTACCCAGGACAGTACCAAGCCTTGATTGTAAGCATATCCAAAGGGACCATTGTGGGGTATGGATACAGAGAGATGATGGTGAAGGTAGTATGGATGATGCGAGAGAGAAGATGGAGACCCTGATGATGTGGTCTCTGCAGTGATGGCAAAAGGGTCTGCGGATATAAGCAAGCTTTTATTTATTTTTTTTAAGTACTCTGTGCTCATACTTACTGGGCTGGCTGAAATTTAAAAAGAAGGAGGAGGATAAGGAAGAACAGGAAGGGGGGTGGAGATGAGAAGAAACCCAGTTTGGGCAGATGCTGCATAATCTCATTAGGAGAAAAACAAACTAAACCGATCCGGACCAGAAGTGGTGAGAAAGAATGTTTCATGTAGAAGTAAACCGTGGCCGATTGTGAAGAAGGAGAAAGGAGGTCACTGTGTTGTTTATGTTACAAGTGAACAGAAATCAGTTAAATAGGAGTCAAGTACTTCCATTTGTGACCGTGGCTACCACTGATTGGCTTAAGGTATGAGTGAAAGAATGAAGGAATAAATGCATAAATGTTAAAGATGCCAATGAGTATAAACCTAAATACATAAAAACCAATTTACACTTCATCTTCAGAAAAATTCGAATGCTTAAAACTCTCCCCCAATCAAACAAAGTTGCTTTTTTAATTTTTATTGACTTTATTGGGGTGACATTGGTTAATACAATCTCATAGGTTTCAAGTGTGCAGTTCTATAACACATCATCTGGACTTGTGTTTCGTGTTCCCCACCCCAAGTCCAGTCCCCTTCTGTCACCATTTATCCCCCTTCACCCTCTTCTCCTCCTCAACCCCACTGTCCCCCTCATAGTCACTATACTATCATCTGTGTCTATGAGTTCGTTTCTTTTGTTTTGTTTCGTTTCATTTTGTTTTTGCTTAGTCCATTCACCTTTCTCACCCAGCCTTCCAACCCCTTCCCCTCTGACAGCTGTCAGTCTGTTCTCTGTATCCATAAGTCTGATTCTACTTTATTAGTTTATTTTGTTCATTAGATTCCACATATAAGTGAGATCACATGGTATTTGTCTTTCTATGACTGGCTTATTTCACAGTACTATTGAGGTCCATCTATGCTTTTACAAAAGGTAAGATTTCCTTCTATTTATGGCTGAGTAGTATTCCATGGTGCAAATGTACTGCAGCTTTTTTTATCTACTTATCTACTGATGGGCACTTGTGCTGCTTCCAAATCTTGGCTATTTTTAATAATGCTGCGATGAACATAGGGGGTTCATATATTTTTTTTGAATCAGTGTTTTGGGATTCTTCAGATATATTCCCAGAAGTAAAATCACTGGGTCATAAAGTAGTTCTATTTTTTATTTTTGGAGGGAACTCCAAAAAAAAAACAACCTCCACAATGGTGGACAAATCTGCATTCCCATCAACACTGTGCAAGGGTTCCCTTTTCTCCATATCGTCACCAACACTCATTTGATTTATTGATGACAAGTGTGAGGTGATATTGTGGTTTTAATTTGCATTTCTCTGATGATTAGTGACATTGAGCTTCATTTCGTATGTTTATCGAACATCTGTATGTCCTCATCTCACCTTTAACAGGAACCTAATCAACAAAGCAAACAAACAAGCAAAATATAACCAAAGACACTGAAATCGAGAACAGGTTGACAGTGAGCAGAGGGGAGAGGAGAGGCAATTTCAGGAGAAAAGGGTGAAGGGTTTGCAGGAACAAGTATACAGGACCCATGGACAATAACAAGGGGAGGGGGATGGAAACAGGAGGGAGGTGGGGAAGGCTAGGGGGTGGGCTGGGATGGGGGTAAAAGGCAGAAAACTGTACTTGAACACTTAAAATTTTTTTAAAAAAGAAGTGTTCATTCAGGTCCTTTGCCCATTTTTTAATGGGCAGAGGTTTGTTTTTGGTATTGAGTTGTGTAAGTTCTTTATAAATTTTTGATATAACCCCCTATCAAATATATCATTGATGAATATGTTTTTCCATTCAGTAGGTTGTCTTTTTGATTTTCTTGATGGAAAAAAGTTGTTTTGATGTTGAGTTTGCACTGACCTTCCTCACCCCAACTTCATATTTCTTCTACCTCTCCTGTTATTTAGTCCTTGAAAGAACTCAAAACCTTGACAAATATTTCAAAGGAAAAAATACTTCCCTTTTCATAAAATCTTTTCTTATCAATTATTCTCTCTTAACTATATAAAAATCTATCATTATTAACTGAGGTAGTACAGTAACAAAAATATGCACAAAATTAACCAATACTGAGCCTGGGTAAATGTTTACATTTCATTATGTTTACTTCTGCACTCCTGGCCTTTTGCCTTCCTGGCCCTTTTTCTTTCTTCCCACTGTCTCTTGAATTGGGTGTCTTAGTATCAGCTCTGCTTCCAAGAATTCATCTATGGCTTTCACTTACAGTCTTAACTCTAACAGTCCTCGTAACTAGGACAAGCTCCTCTGTTCTGTGAGAAGAATGCACCTCAAGTTTGTCTCGCTGCCTACAACTGCCTTACCTTTCACAGGTGTACCCACCTCCTGGCACCCTTCTTCCTGAACTCGGCTCCCACTGACCCCAGTCTTATGATTGGCTCCTGCTTGGATGGAATTCCACATCTGTTTGGGATGGGTGGAGCAGGACCCCTGTTTGACTGTCTAAGTCTGAGTTACCAGAGGGCTGATCTCTGTTTAAATGGCTGGATAATTTCTCTGAAGAGATTAATCACATAAACACAAATATTATCACCTGGCTGGCTTTGTCAGTCCTGTGAGTCCTGATGTCTGACTCTCACTTCCCTGCTCACTGGCTGCTGGTGCTAAAGTCTGGGACTGTTCAAGTCATGACACTGAGGCCCTATTGCTCCTACTAACCTTGGCTCTCAAAGGGATGAAAATGCAACCTTCTCATTTATCCTGGAGAGTAATGACTAACAACAGTTTTTTTGAGATATTTCCATTTCAGTAAATACCGGAACATAATCCAAAGGCATAATATTCTAACCCTGGACATTCCTAAGGCCTGGAAATAATAGCAATACCTCAAGAAATATATGTTACACCTGAGGCCAATGAGAGTCTATCCTTATAAGCAATCAAGTCACTATTGTTTATTTTTTATTGGACAGTCAAAGATAAGTGTGCTGTGTAATTGCTAAATAAGATTAAGGTGTGGATAACTAGACTATATTGTTTTACAACTTTTTTCAGTTGTCTATTACTATATAACAAACCATTCCAAAACCTAGTGTCTTCAAAAAACAGCATTTTATTGCTGACAATTCTGTGGATCAGAAATATGGGAAAGGCTGAATGAATCAGCCTTACCTCTCTTTCATCTGGGGTCAACTGCAGTAGTTCAGCTGGAATTGGAGAAGGATCTAAGATGGACTTCTTCATAGGTCCGCATCCTTGATGCTGTCTATTGGCTGGGGTATCTCAGTTCTCTTCAATGGGGTCTTTCTCCAGCAAGATACCCTGGTCTTTATATAGTGGATGGGTTATAAAAGAGCAAAATCATTTTCTGTCAGACTTCATAAATTCTATGCCCAGAACACAGCATTACTTCTATCTCACTATGCTGGTCAAAAGAAGTCACAAGGCCAGCCCAAATTCAAGAGAAAGGGATATGGCTGCACACCTTGATGCAAGGAATGGCATGCACGTACAGGGAATGAGGAGTTGTTTATGGCCAGTTTTGCAGACAGTCTTCTACCAATCATCTCTTTTGAGGATTCACATATCTTCAGATCAGGGCCACAGCATCTATTCAAAAGATACAGACTTCATAGATCTTTGGCCACAGCAGGGCAGAGGATTCAAAGGGTTAGTTATTCCTGGCCTTCCTCCCATAACAGAAAGAGGCCAAGGAATTGCAGAGTAATTTATATGGCCCTACCTGTTTTTTGGAATCATTTGTTTCACTATAAACTATTAATATGTGTCCCAAACTCTCTTCTTTACCATCATAAAAGTCAAAACTAGGGCTGAAATATTAACAAAGTGACTGTTTGGGCTAGCACTTTAGTAGAGAGTGAAATGACGGTGGAGAGAGTTAGTCATTATTCATATTTTTTTCCATTTTTATTGCAGTCGTGTTAGATTTAACTTTAATCAGAATTAAAACTATTTCACATGATGGTCTTAATTTGAGATTCAATAAAACTAAAAATATTTTGCAATAACAGTAGATGACCAAAAGAATTCCTTTGAAAGTTTATGAACAATTTGGCGAATAGCTTCCATTGCCCCAAAATTGAACAATGTAAGCTCTGAGCATCACAATTTATTGTGGCTGTTTATTCTAAAAAAGGGTCATATCTTCAAAATGACATGGGCTTTTTTCCCCACCTACAGTTACAGACTCACCTAACAAAGAATTTCTTAACATTAATCCTACACTATCTGGAAAAGGGAGCCATAGGGCCTGATATGTACTAGAGATGCACAAACTTCTTTCAAACGAATGATTACCTGATCATTAGTTTGTGATAACCCCCTGGTGGTACCACTAGGGCAGAAATACTGTCTTTCGCTTAATCTCTTTTGTATGACTCCATGGTCCTGCTTCAACAACCTCACCTGTCTGAATTAGACCTCTCTTTTGAAATCATGTGTGTCACGTTTGAACTATGAATTGCTTTTTCATATCTTAGGAGTGGAACTGGATTGAGTCCTATCTTGTGGGAGCCTTCTCCCCTGTCCCACATCCTCTGAACAGCGTAAGTAAATATGTCAGACCAGAAAACAGTGGAAGAAACTGTCAACAGATGGGGAAGATCAGATGGAGTCAGGAGGGAGGGTGACTTTGACTTTTGCCATTGCCTTGTATTTTCCAACTTCTGAATCTCCTGCAAGTAGAAGAGCAACTAAGAAAAAAGCTGTATAATTGAGCAGGAACAGACAGTTCCAGGTCCTTCTCTGCACATGACCTAGTAGTTCCCAGTCAGGCTCCACATCAAAATCATTTGTGGGGTTTTTACAGGTGCAAATGCTAAATCAGAATCTGAGGCAAGAGCTTGGAACTGTTATTCTGATGAGCATCTCTGCTGGTAATCTCTACACTAGATTATATGCAAGGGTGAAAACCGGGACTACTTGTAATTCATCAGGGTGAACAGAGAGCCTTATTGCTTAATGGGCCGAGAGAGCACTGAGTCCAAGAACAGGTCCACTTCTACTCTGGAGTGAGGTGTTTCCAGTCTGTTTTCAGCACTCCTCATAATGAGGTTCAGCTCTTCCATATCGGTAAACTTTGACAAAATGTTACAGTAAACTATTCTTCAGTGAACAGTGAGCAATATTTCCCCTACAGCAAAATTTCGCATATAAAATGAGATGAAATAAGTGAAGTATTGAAAACAATAATATACCATAGAAATTAAGATTCTCTGTTCTTTTTATTGTATTTTATTGATTATGCTATTAGAAATTAAGATTTATTTTTTCTTGAATGTTGGCTCTTACATAATAATTCTGTAGTGTAAATTAAATTTTTCTCTAAATATTGCTGCTTCTTCATTTTATTACTTGAATTCAATATTTTTATTTCAAAATCTTTAGTACTTCAAAATGTTTTTGGGAAATTAGCCACCGCAGTTGTTCTTGAATAGAACTGTAATATAAATAAATAAATTGAAACTGAGCCCTCTATTCATGATTAAATATTCCCAGAAATTACACAGTGATTGAATTTTTACTGGCCTTTGTTTTAGGACCTTGAAAAGGCTTTTTAAAAGTCTTATGTCCGATTGGTTTTTCAAAGATCCCTAGTATAACACAGAGACTGCTTACAAAAATCATATTTTCATTTCCTCATTAACTTGTTCTAGCTTAACACTTAGAGTCCAAGGCCACTATGTTGCCAAATTCTTGAAAAATGATGCCCCATAAATATACTGTAAACTTTGCCTCCTCGAATTGGGTAATGCAGTGCTACAGACAAAACTTTCATTTATTATTCCACTGTTTGTTGTCAACTAATTTTAGAAATGTGGGATTTCAGTGTGTATGTTAGGTTTGGGATTAAAAAAGATAATTGTATATGTCTAAATTACATGTTTTAGAGTCTTCAAAGAATGGATGAACTAAATTTTGTTAAGTTTTTTTAGTAAAAAGTATTCTTGAGCTAACATATGAAAAATTGAATTTCAATATTGCCATAAATTTTAAGTGGAAAATGTTTTTCCATGAAAGAAGAATTTGTGAAAATTGTTAAAAAGTAATTTAAATGGTGTTCAAATAAAGAGTTTATTGTGGGAAAGAACGTGATCTCTTCTTCATGAACAGAAACTAAATGTTTTCATAAAAGTGGTGTAGTTATTACAACAGCACAAATTATATTAATAACTAGTTGGGAACTGAATAAAGTGTTACTAAGTTTCAAAGGCTTCCTTTTTAATTGATTTTTGTGTGATTGTCATTTGAATGAAGTAAAAGCTAAGTATTGCTCCTTTTTGTGCTTGGGGGACATATATTCATTTGTTCAAAATTTTCCTGTTTATAATCCTTAGCATTCATACTCTTTGATTGTCATGTTGTCAAAAGCTGAAAAGTGCCAACCAGAAACAAACGGGTAGAAGGGAGTAAAAAGACTTGCATCTCTCCAGTGTTTGATAGAAACATTTATGACTGAAATCTCAGGAGCAGTTGTTTTAGATTGTTGATTATTCACCCCTATAACTTAACAGATATCCAAAACATAATGGTAATACCCACTCCATTGTACCTCCATCCACACTGAATGTCCTCCATTTTAATACTCATTTAAATTCATTGTCTGTTATTACCATGATCACCAAAAAAGGTGTATATACCCTCAAGAGCATGCATGATAATTATATGGTTATAGAAACTAAATGTTAAAGTTTCTATTTGTATTTGCTTTTCTTTTCCACCTATTTTAAAATTTAATTTTTGTGAGTTTTTTAATGTATTAACATTGGTATAGTAGCATATGTGTATTGTTTTAAAAATTTATAAATGGAAGATGGATGTGTACGTAGATATGCTTTGTTCCCTCACACGACCAAAAGGAGGACAATAGGTTAAAAAAAAAACTAGAACTGACAGAAAATTGAATTATATGGAAGTCTGACAACCAAGGAGTTAAAAAAGAAACCTTCATCCAGACTGGTAGGAGGGATGGAGACTGGCAGCCAGGAAAGAGAGGACTCATGGCAAGGCGGTAGCTGGCAGACTGGGTGGGCAATGGTACAGCTGGCGGACTGGGCAGTCCCACATTTGCATGCAGACAAACCGGGAGGAACAACTAGGGACTAAGACAGACTGTGCAATCCAGGGTTCCAGCACAGGAAACTAAAGCCTCAAAACCTCTGGCTGTAAGAACCTGTGGGGGTTGTAGCAGTGGGAGAAACTCCCAGCCTCACAGGAGATTTCATTGGAGAAACCCACAGGATCCTAGAATGTACACCAGCCCACCCACCAGGAATCAGCACCACAAGGCCCCAATTTGCCTGTGGGTAGCAGGGGAAATGACTGAAAGCAAGGTGAGAGCAAAACAAGTGGTGTTGTTCCCTCTCTGACTCCTTCCCCATGTATAGCACCACAACTCAGTGATGTGGGTTGCCCTGCCCCAAATACCTAAGGCTCCACCCCTTTCTACATAACAGGCATGCCAAGACAAAAAATAGGGCCCAAATGAAAGAACACATCAAAACTCCAGAAAAAGAACTAAGCCATGAGGAGATAGCCAACCTACCACATGCAGAATTCAAAACACTGGTAATCAGGTTGCTCACAGAAATGATTGAATACAGATGCAAAATACAGGAAGAAATGAAGGCTATGCAAAGTGAAATAAAGAAAAAATATACAGGGAACCAACAGTGAAGGGAAGGAAACTGGGACTCATATCAACAATTTGGACCAGAAGGAAGAAATAAACATTCAACCAGAGCAGAATGAAGAAAGAAGAATTTAGAAAAATGAGGAGAGGCTTAGGAAACTCTGGGACAACTTTAAATTCTCCAACATCCAAATTATAGGGGTGCCACAAGGAGAAGAGGAAGAGCAAGAAATGGAAAACTTATCTGAAAAAATAATGAAGGGAAATTTTCCCAAACTGGTGAAGGAAATAGACTTCCCAGAAGTCCAGGAAGCTCAGAGAGTTCCAAAGAAGTTAGACTCAAGAAGGAACACATCAAGACACATCATAATTGAATTACTCAAGATTAAAGATAAAGAGAGAATCTTAAAAGCAGCAAGAGAAAAGGAGACAGTTACCTATAAAGGAATGCCCACAAGACTATCAGCTGAATTCTCAAAAGAAACCTTGCAAGCAAGATGGGGCTGGAAAGAAGTAGTCCAAGTCATGAAAGGCAAGGACGTGCATCCAAGATTACTCTGTCCAGCAAAGCTATCATTTAGAATGGAAGGACAGGTAAAGTGCTTCTCAGATAAGGTCAAGTTAAAGGAGTTCATCATCACCTTATTATATGAAATGTTAAAGGAACGTATCTAAGAAAAAGATCAAAACTGTGAACAGTAAAACGACAATAAACTCACAAGTATCAACAAATGAACCTAAAAAACAAACAAAGCAAACAACTAGAACAGGAACAGAATCAGAGAAATGGAGAGCACATGGGAGGTTATTAGCAGGGAAATGGAGTGAGGAGAATAGGGGAAAAGGTACAGTGAATAAGAAGCATAAATAGTAGGTACAAAATAGGGGGAGGTTAATAATAGTATAGGAAATGTAGAAGCCGAAGAATTTGTATGTATTACCCATGGACATGAACTAAGGGGGGAGGAATGCTGTTGGGAGGGGCAGTGCAGGGCAGAGGGGGACAAAAGGGAGAAAAAAATGGGACAATTGTAATAGCATAATTAATAAAATATACTTAAAAAGAAAAATAAAATAAAAATGAAAATTTACAAATGTATATTGCTACTACATGCTCAAAATTTTTTTAGTGATAAAGATCCATGTCTAGCAAAGTTTAGAACCAGTGTTCTGTATTTCTGTAGACATTTCAACACTTAGAGAGTGACTGAATCATCCTGGGCCCCTACTATCTTTATGATCTTAGGTGAGTTATTAAATTCTTCTGTGTGCAAAATAAAACTAATAATGATACACTGCAGAGGATGCAGTGATACTCGTATTATTTTTGTGAGAATTTTGTAAGAAGTAAAGTGCTATTCAAATGTCTATGAACACCTGGAGAGACGACAGGAGTTGATCTTTTGTATCCCTGGGACTTTTCACAGCAGTGGGCAAATAGAATAGGTTCAATAAATACATGAATGAATGAGTGAATGAATGAATGAATGAATGTCTATATATCATTAACATTCTTATGGGAAAGAGCAAGCTCTGATGGAATATGTAAATAATCATAAATGAGAACCAAGTTAAGTCTTGTTGCATCCCTGTCTCTGTGGTTTTTGAAGAAGTCATTCATTTTTGCTGAGCATAGTTTCTTCATCTATAAATTAAACATAATGATAACATTTTTCTGCCCTACCCCACAGGGTGTTTTCAGAATAAAATTTATGTGAATTAAACACATAAAAGTTTGTCATGAACTCTAAAGAAAACTATGCTAACATTGGATCTGTCATCTTCTACTGGTAAATTGTACTTGACTGGAAGGAAAGGTTTCTCCCTGTTTTTTGCTTTAGTTACATTTTCTTCCATGTTGTGGGTAAATAAAATGCTTTTGCCATAATAATTCTTAAAAAAAGAAAGGAAAGCTTTTTAAGGAATGGTGGCCTTCTGTTTTCAAAGCGGCTCGTGCTTTTGAGAAAAAAAGGTGGTGGTATTTGAGGGGTTCCTACCGGTACCAACTTGCGTCCCCCCAAGCACTTTTTATCAGTGAAAAGGCAAAACATGCACTGGAGAGAATGCTTGATTTATACCTGTCTAGGCAATCAACCTGCCACCCACAGAAGTGTTGGAAGTTTGGCAGTTAATCAGCAAGGCAGGTTTTGAGCTCTATTCTCTATTGGTGATCCTTTGAGTTTGTTCCATACGGTGTTCCTTAGTCATTTTGTCCTGTAATGAAAACTCTGTGGAGAGGGACTGACTAACTCTCCATCTCCAGAGCATCTCCAGTGCTGGAACAGTGCCTGGTTTATCCTGAGTGTTCAATGAATACTTTGTTGGATTAATGAATTAAACAACTCATGGACATGAAGAATATGTGTACTCAATTAAAATTTTGAATTATTTACACAACTATTGATTTGACTGAATTCAGCAAAAATTTCCCCCAATTTTTGTGTCTATAGAAAAGACTGAAAAAAACTAGTTTGTTGCTCAATTCTTTCCCAGTGTTTTTAACTTTCTCCATGTATTCAAATTACATTGCAATTTCTGTGTATGCATATTTGTTTTAAAGGTACATAAATAATTGGCATCCTTTCAATTAGAACCCAGTCCTATCTAACCTCCTATTTTTCTAAGGACTATAATTTCATGTTTGAGAAAAAGAAAGAACAATCACTGTGTTTGAACACAAATACATCAGTTCTCAAGGATGTGCCTTTCTTTGGACTGACTATGCTTTTTTCCTAAATTTATGACTCACTAAATTATTTCGCACACAAATCCAGAGAGGTTATAGAATGAATTTTAGAGTTTAACCATTCAAAATATTATTATATTTACTTTCAGAAGTTGAATCATGAATCTGAAAATTAGAAAATAATCACATTTTTGTATTATTTAAAGGTACTTTCTCCAAGACTCAAAATTTAGATGCAGTTTTTCTCACTCTCCCAAATAGCGCTTTCTAAAGCAGTTGAATATTATCTCTACAACGCTTATAGAGTAACAATACAGAGAGGCCCAGAGTTGTATCCAGTTGCTCAATTGACCAATTAAGTTCCTTTCTCCTTTCTCACCCTGCCCACTTCTTGGTGAGACAAATAATGAAGTGTGAATTGGCCAAAAGGCAAGGGAATGAGGTGTAAGGAGAAGTAAAGTCCTGGATAAAAAGAATCAGGTAATTAAATCCTGGCTGGTCAAGAGTTAATTTAAAATTGCTCTTTTCAAAGGAGACTTCAGATTGCTGTCTCCTTACCAAGCTGGATGACTCAATTTGACAAAGTCACTTGATTCTCGTGCAGATGATGTAACCTAACAGAGAGCTACATGTCAGGATCTGGTGACTAAGGCAAGAAATTTGGTAGCACAGAGTAAGTGGAGATGAATCTTTTTCTAATCAATCTAGGGTTACATTGCTTAGAGGTTATTTATCCTGCTACGCATTAATAGCATGTTTTAAACACATTTTGTGTTTTTTTTCAATTATTCTATAAATGTAGAAAATGAATTTCTCTGCTCACATTACAGGAAAAAATGATGTTGGAGACTTAGTTATTGACTCTTGTTCATATGCTAGAATGTCAGGGACATTTCACAGGCAAATTGGCATAATTCCACTTCCTTTGGATGGACAACTAAATTGGGCTCAACTAGAACTTAATTTAGAGTTCAATCTATAAATATTCATTTACTACAATATGATGAGGTTCTTTTTATAAGTGACAGATTCTACTCTCATTAAATACACGCAACAAATTTCCCAGATGCCTAAGAATATAGCCAAGGAAAAAATGCTTTTGAAGATTGAAAGATTTACATACTATCTGGATCTCAGCTAGCAAAAATTAATTAATTAATAGGTCTAAATCATGTCTGTCCATAATGTACTAGCTTCCCTGATGCGCTTAATATCACCCATCCTATTATAAGTCTCAAAGGCTGACAGTGCCTCCTTTGGGACAAGGGAGACCCAAGAGAGAACATATGCTAGCAGAATGAGGGAGTGCAATCGTAAGTATGTTAGGCAGAATAATTATAGTTCTTAAAGCAAGAATACTCAAGGAACATTGCATAATCGTGCATTACTGAAAAACCAAATGATCGACTGACCAGTCTACAATATCTTCCACTAGAGACAGAGCATCTCCTTTCAACAAGTATCCATAGTGCTGGAGGACAAATGGCAGTGTGAATTGCCAAATGTTCTGCATATGTTCACTGTGATTGTCAAACAAAGGATTTTTTTCAGTGTGCTTTCTCCGTTGTAGATACTTGATTAATATTTGTCGCAGTCTCTTCACTTCCATCATTGCACTTACTGCCATTCATCTATTTTCTTATTTGCTTATTTGTCTCCCCCTCTAAACTGTGAACTACCCATGGTCATTTTTCTTAGTAAGGAAGGTAATTTTTTAATCAAATTATAACTCATGCAGGAAAGTACACATATCTTCATGTTTAGCTCAACAAATTTTCACGAATCAAATTCAACTGAATAATAAGTATCCAAATTAAAAAAACAGAAAACTGGCAGCACCCCAGAATACTCCCGTGTTCTAAGTTGTTACACTCCAGTGGTAAACATTTCCTGACTTTGAAAAGCCAAGATTTCTTTTGCCTGCTCTTGGACTTAATTTAAATAAGATTATACACTATGGCTTCTTTTGTTCAAAATATTGTTTATGAGATTCATTTCTTGTGTGTAGTTATAAATCATTCTATTTCTCTATAGTATTACTTGTGTGAAGATTCCACAGTTTATCCACTCTATTGCCGATTTCCATTTGGGTAGTTTCTAGTTGGAACTGCTATAAATAATGCTGCTATACATACACATTCACAAAAGGTCTATATGTTTTCCTGCACATATACACATACCTCTGTGGTGTATAGACCTAACAGTGTAATTGTTGAGTCATAGGGTATGCATCAGTTCGGTTTTGATAGCTATGCCAGAAAGATTTCCATTTCCCACTTTCACCATCAGTGCATGAGTGAGGAATCATATCTGGTTTGTTCACCATTGTGTCTCCTGCACATGTCACAGTGCTTTGCCCTTAGTAGGCACCGAAGAAGTCTTGGCTGAATAAATTCAAATGATATATATTAGAAGTATCTAAATGGGTATTATAATTTCATTGATTTTTTCAAGTTTGTTAGAAGCCAAAACAATTACTAGCTCACTTCACAGTTTTGTCAAAAGCCATTCCTAAATAATCAGTAACTGAAAAAAAAAAATGACCTCTTCATTGAATGCACAAAAAGCTAATCCAATAGATCAAACAGTATCAATTTGACAATATAACAGACTATGGGTATATTAGCATAGGAAGGCATTTTAGTCTCAACTTCCCCAAATTCTCTTTATACAATTGAAGACATAAACCCTAAACATATCAAATTAGGTGCTGTAAGATTAAGAAAATATTCTTGAGATTCATAAGTGTATATTCTTTTTTTTATTCTTTAAAGCTGGGTTGAATGATTATTTCATTTTTTAACGAGTTTTACCAAGAACAGTCTGGAGTTTTTATTTTATTGGAATAACATTCATATTTTTACTTTAACCACCCCAAAACAACTTTTTTCCATTATTTAAATAGAACAAATTATCTTTGTCAGTATGCAAAATAGCTTAGATTTTATATTTGGAAGAAGATTTGCTCTCTTTTTTACATAGTATGCTCAAAATCAGATCTGAGGATCGATTGCTTTTTGGATGAACTTTTTTTATTCATTTCTTTTTACCAAATACATGTAATGAGTTAAACCATGTTGATGAATAATAATGCCCCTAAAGTCTTTCATCTAAAGAATAGGTACTTTACAGTGAATACAATGAAACCGAGAGAAATTCAAATTAACATTTAATATGTTCTTACTCAATGACCACAAATATTCTGACAAGGGTTGAGTCATTGCACTGTTCCAAGGTCTAGGACATAGACTGGATTTGGATGAAGTTGCCTGTAGTAGATTCTACTAATGACTTTAAATCTTTACCCCTTCTTCAGTATGAGCACCCTTTGACGGGTTGCTTTGCAGTTTCTTCCAATGAAGAGATGGAGTATAATTCCCCACTCTTTGACTTTAAATTCAGTTATGTGACTTTCTTTGAAATATGGGACGTTATTGGGGGATGAGTGACCAAATACTATTACGATTTCTCTTTTCAGTGTCCCCTATAACCATGAGATACCCTAGCCAGGGCCAGTTCCTGCAGAACGTTGAGTGGAACAGAGCCTAACTGCCCCAGCTGAGCCTAGCCTAGTGGACCTCCAGCTGTGTAAATAAGCCAGCATCAACCAGGCTAATCCAAACTCCATCTAGGTCAATGGACACTGCCTTCCACCCCCCGCCACACACACACACACACACACACACCGAAAATCCTTAAATGTGTGTTCTAAATAAATGCTGCTTATTGTATGTTTGGGAGGTTGTAATGCAATGGTATCCAAGACATAGCTAACTAATACAGTATCATTAGCCAAGTACAGGTTGATAATGAGCAGGTTTCCGAGAGGATGGCGAAAGGGGCAGGTGCCACAGCAAGGGCACCTGTCTGTAGATGAGAGGCTAATCCACTTCAGGTGTGCAGTGCCTTCCAAACAGGACTGCAGTGGGACATTTAAGGAGCTCAGAAGTCCCACTCTTGTCCTGAAGAGTAAAATGCTAAACAAACTGAAAAATCAACAGCTCTTCTTAGATCTGTCAGAGAAATGAAATCACAGGGTAAACATGACTCACAAATGACTTTCATAATGTCTTGTAGTTCAGACGCGGGATTGGGAATCTACCTTTGGAATCCTTTCCATTCATTTCATCTGATTAATGTGTTTTATGTGCCAAGTTTTGTCTTTCCAGAAATATGCTAGAAGTTGTGTAAGAATAAACTATTTAACTCACAAGTATACCATCGCTAAGGCCTATAAATCTGAGGTCTCATCTGAGTGAAAAACATAACTTGTTCAAGAAATAAAAAGTTTTAATAAGTAAGGGCTAAAGTGAAGGATGGTCTAACTCCCTCTAGTTTTATCATGTTAAAAGAATATGTCAATATTGACAACTTTTTGGAAATGGCTCAAAAGCAATTTTTACTATGAATATCCTTAAAAGGAGCTTAAGACCAAGAAAGAATAAATAAAGCAATCAAAATATAACTGTCTGACTCAACGGACCCTATTTTGATGTAGAAAACTGTATCAAAGAGAGCATGCATCAGTTAGACTTGCACAAAAACCTACTTTGTTTCATCTACATTGTTGAGATTTTTCTGTTCTATTAGACAACGATTCTTTGTGTAAAAGTCAGTGTGTGTACACTGTAACTAGTCATCTGTCTGAGCTGCAAAAACCTGCTTGAGTTGCTGATTTCACCTCCATAAGAAATTTAATTACTGAATCAAAAAATATAGTGGAGAATTGGGTGTGATATTGCATTGAAATAACAAGCCCTTTAAAAAAGTAGGAAAAAAGTAAGAAACATTAGGGCAAACATTATTCACATGAAGTAGACTTCCCATAAATCCCTGACAAATATTGGAACTAGTCTTAATATTGAACAACTTCTCCCAGCAAACCTTACCAATATGTTTCTTTTTTTAAAAATTAATTAACTTAAAAATGCCTATTTAGCACTCATTTGTTAGAGGGGGATCCCAGAAAGCTGGGAGTCATGGATTGTTCAAGGCCCACCATCATCAGGAAGGTAGAGCTTCCACCAGGCCTCCTCGCCATGGATCAGGAGACATTCCCATGGCAGAAAGAATAAAAGGTGGCCCTTCTGACCACCTTCTTGTCTGAGAGCCTCAATAGCTTCTACCTGTCTCACATAATCACTCCCAACTTCCTCTTTAAAATTCTCTGTTTTGGAAGGACAATGAAAATTTTTTCTCATCAAGAGGATACCAACCCATTATGCAAGAGCTATAAAAAGAGTCCAAGTCACGGCTTACCTCTCCCAGAAATCTCAGTGTAATTGAAGAAAAAAATGATGCACACAAAACCAAAAGCAATTAAATGGTTGATTATGTGCTTCAGGTTATTGAGGCAACAAATGAGATAGGCATCCAATAATAATGTTATTTCTATTTCCATTCCAAAGAGTTTTATTGTTATTCCAAAGTTTATGTGCTGCTGTTGTTGTAATAGAAACAGCTTACTAATCAGAGCTGGTTTAACTTGCGTGGCAGTAGGTACACCTCTGGAAAGCAAACACAGATCAGGAGACAAAAGGGAGATTAACAGCTAACTACTACTTTAAATTTACCAAGTCATACCTTATTTCCATTATGAAATAGTAAAAGAAATGAATATTTTTTTTCATTTCTAGAAATGAACATTCTAATGTTTCTGGTGTGCCTACCTTTTCTAATACAAAATGTCACAAAGGGAGAGTTACTGTGCATACTAAATACAGACATTAATTAGGAATATAATGTTTCTCAAGGGTATGAAACAAATTTGCCAAGCATATTAAAGATATACTGGTATGAGAAGTTTATTAGTTTTTATGCCAGTTAACTAATTTGGAAGAATCTTCAGCAACAGAGACTCTAGTATACTTTTTCTAATGATCTTCTTGCAGGCAAGGATAAAATATACTTTAAATACAGCAGGCATATTTTCCTGGAATTTTTCCATTGCTTTTTAGAGTGGTTTTAAATACATTACCGTGGTACCTTGGTACTTGTTAACTTGTTCCGACTCATGGTGAGAAAGTGACAATTGATGAAGTATTTTCTCATGCTGAGTGGCGTCGTGACTCATACAAGTTCTAACAAGTGTAACCAGTGGTGAGCAAGTACCAAGTGCTGAGACTCTTTTTTTCAACCAAATGTGATGAATACCAGGTTTGACGAGTTCTGAAGCCGATGAGTACTGAGGTACCACTGTATTTCCACTTATGTTATTGCCTTCTGCATTTCCCGTCATGAAACTATTTGGGCATATATAAGAAAATATATATGATAAAGAACTTAGCAAATAATGGAAGGATTAATCAGGTTGTGACTTCAAAGGAGACTGTAATTTGTAATGCATAATTATGACACTGAACATTTTAAGGAGTAGGAATAGAGGATTCAGAGACATACAGAAAATGCTTAGAAGAATAGTTTAAATAAACAGCATAATATCTTGTACGAGTTTTCCAAAATTATATAGAGTTTATTATTTTCAGAGACTATAGTCAAATCCACTTGTTTTTATATTCCTTCTTTTGTGTTATTTTTTAAAGCTTTATTGATCTATTGGTACACAGGAAAGGAATTTGTATTCAATCTTATCATTTGATCAATTTCTATTTCTAAATGTGTTTCATAATGTACATAATACATTAGTATGGTTATATATCATTTACAAGTAAGTAAATAAATGTGCTCTTGAGAAAGGCGCTCAAAATTCTTTTTTTCTTGTGGAGAACATGTCTGAAAAAATTTAGAGAATGACTTTATAGAGTTAAAAGCCACCAGTTAACACAAATTATAAGAATAGAAAACAATAAAATAATAGCTTGAACATTTAGGATATGAATAACATATTGTATTAGAATTATCAAAAAGCAAGAATGAAAGTAAGTGAATAACTACTGTTTCTTTTGCTGAAGAAATGAAGGAAGGAGGATGAGCCCCGACATGACATGTGGGTAAAATAAGCAAATAGCAATGGTAGTCAATGTTAAGTATAGGTACAAAAGGAGAATTAATGTGTGATGATGTTTCCTACATCAATTTTTTGTCACACAAACATATTAAATAAATGGGAAACAATGACACAGCCAAGAAAAGCAAACTTAGGGTACATCAAAAAAAGTGGAGCCTTAGCGGTGTGGTTCAATGGTCGGAGCCTTTTTCCTGTACACCAAAAATATTGCGGGTTCTTCCCTTTCAGGGCACACACCTAGGTTGTGGGTTCATCCCTGGTCCCATGCAGGTGCATGCAAGCCCTGGTCTGGTCCTGGCACGGATCCCCAGTCTGGAAGAAAGAAAGAAATGGAAAAAGGCATTGACACAGGAAAGAGAGAGAGAAGGAAAGAGAGATCCTTCTTTGAAGCCTACCATAATACCAAAGCTTTTCATTTTTATTTAAAATTAAATAATATCAAGCTAGAGTATCTCCCTAAGATGCTTCTGTTCTCTACATTGCATTCTCTTACCTTGCTAACTCTTCCTTCTTTCCTCTACTTCGCTCTGTCTCGTTCCTAGTCTGCTTTCTGGACCAAGGGCTTGGAGAAGATGAAGTCCCTAGCCAAGCCCACATTCTTTACCACGCGACTGTCTTATCTCAACATAACAAATATAATAATAACAACAATAATAACAGTAACAACTAACACTATGAGCAGTTACATTGGGGAACTCTTCTAAAGTAAATATAATTACCCCATTTTACAGATGAGGAAATTGAGGCACATATTGCTCAAGGTAGTCAACTATTTAGGTCAAGTCCAGGATTCAAACCCAGGTATTCCAGCTCTAGTACTTGTAATCGACTAGTATGCAATACTGTCTAACAGTGTGCCAAAGAAAATACAATGGATTCTCCATTTAATCTTTTTTTTGTATCCCCATTCCTAGCATCCCAATATTTTAGAACGTTTGTTTGGATCAATTAATATTATATTACCATTACTGGATTAAGCCCAACACATGGTCTTTAAAGTATAAAAGAATGGAATAAGAGGAAAAGGGAACTAGCCAATTACAGATGTTATTTCTATGCATTCGGATATAGGTGAGGAAGAAATTGCAAAACTGGCAGTGCTTCTTATCCTTTGTACATCTAAAGGCTGTGCTCAGCAGTGAGCAAAGCCTGGCACAGCTGTTCATTCTTTCTCATCGTCTTTTATCTATGTAGTGCTTTCCCCTTAAAGTGAGTCTTTGAAATTCTGAAAGCCAAGTGCTTCCACACCTAAGCCAAGTTTCAAAATTGACTTTGATGTGTACTTAAAGTGTCTTGGCATTCTGCTGTCATCATTCCCTGGATCCGTCCCACTCCGTGAAACTGTGATATGGTCATCAGTGCCCCAAGTGAAGAGACCAGCTGCCTACGGAACCATGTTGATGCCCTCCTACAACTGTGTGTAGTTCATGGGTTATACTGAGGACTGCTGGAGGGTACAACGTGAATGGGTAAGCGTTACATGTTTTGAAATCATGTAGGAGTTATGTAGCTATCCTCCTTTTAATCCATAGACCTTGAATCTTAGGATTTAGTTGTGACGTTTCATTCTTACCATAAAATACAGTGGCAGCCAAGCTTAAACACTGCCAGATACAAATGCTTTCTTTTCTAAGGTTGAGGAATAAGCTGAACATATTATATACTATTTATATTCTAGATAATGTTCTTTGCTGAGCAGTATCATACCTGGGGAGTCATTCTCAGTTAATTTGTAATGGATTTATGGAATAGATGATTTCTTCTTCTAAGTCACTGGCTCAAAGGTTGAATGGCTTTCATGAAACAGACTCCCAATAGAAACTGATTGGTACTTAATTCACCTATGACTGCATGTTTTACTGACGTGGTTGTTATTAAAACATGTAACAACAGTAGTAGCAAAACCAAACACCCGATCTCTACCCTCCGCTCTATCCATAGAATGTAAATAAGAGGATATTTCTCAGAGTCTGTAGGAATCTATGGTAAACATGCTCCTGTTTTGTTTATGTGCTACTTGAGATATTGCTGAAAAACTGTTATCTCAGTTTTTGTATCATTTTTGCTTTAATAGGTTGATTTGTTTCTTTCTTATAATCATTCTTATTGTAGTTTTCATCCTCTTCTATCTCCACCTGCACCCTCCCCCCCCACCAGTCACCACACTGTTGTCTGTGTCCTGAGTCCTTTTTCTCCTTGCTCACTTCCTCTACCCGCCAATCTCCTCCCCCCCAGAGCTGTCAGCCTGCTCTCTATCTATGAGTCTGTCTCTATGTTACTTATTAGTTCAGTTTGTTCATTAGATTCCACATATGAGTGAAATCATATAGTACTTGTCTTTCTCTGACTGGCTTATTTCACTTAGCATAGTGTTCTCCAGTCCATCCATGCTGTCGCAAAGGGTAAAATTTTCTTCTTTTTTATGGACTAATAGTATTCCATGATGAAGCAGTAGACTAAAAAGTCCTGAACTTGACAAAGTATACAAAGCAAGCTATCCATTGACCAAGATAGTTTAAGTTGGCTTATGGCTCATGTGGGGTACTTGAAGAATGTCTCAGTCACAAGTCAGGAGACCTTGACTCTAATCTCAAGTCTGCTACTTCTACACAGCCTGGGGAAATTCAGCTCAGTTGAAGACTTCCTGAGATCTGAGTTGACATCTATGTATTAGTTAGCATCCCAGAAGGAAACAGACAACATGTTCAGAATAAGTTAAGGAGGATTTACTTACTAGTGGAGTACCATATTTTGCAATTTTAATGCACACGTCTTAGCCCAAATTTTTGAAGGAAAAATAAGGATGTGTATTATTATATATGGGTAGTACCTGAAATACCTTCTATCTCTTCTTGTGTTTTGTAATTATTTGATACATAAACTTTCTTGTACCATAATATGTTCAAAAATACATGCTAAAATTCCTTGTAATACAAAAAATAAGTATCTAAATATAAATTAAGAATTGAATTAGAGAAATTAAAATTAAAGATCTTTTTCCTGAAAGCCTGCACCTAATATGTAGGCACACATTATACACAGTAAAATACGGTAATTATCAAAGTCTGGGTGGGTAGATGGAAAGCACCAGTCATCATCATGCAGGAGCCCAGGGACAGTAACCCCAGTGCTGTAATAACCGCAGACCCTGAGAACATAGGCAAGGATGAAGTTACCTGAGCCTGGATGGCAAGAGCACTCATTGAAAGAAGTGTCTACGGTCAGTCTGAGGAGTCAGTTAGAGGAACGAGCAAAGCCAGAGAACCAGGGGAATAATACCCTTGTCACTCTCCTCCCTCCTTCCTCCTTCTGACTGATGTCTTGCCAGGGATTCCCACTGGCTAACTCTACAGGAGTCCATGGGATTGGGAACTGGTGAATGTAATCCATATTGGTCAGCTTGGGGCAAAGGGCAGGGTGAAGAGCAGAGGCTGGATACAAAGAGCCAGACATAAGCTGCCAGGCATAATCCCCTTTGGCATACATTTCTTTGCAACATTTGGAACAGTGTACTGCATTGAATAGGCACTGAATTATTACACAACTTCTCTTTTCGTTTCTAAAGTGTAGCTATTTAAGTTACTCTCCAAGGTCCCTTTCAACATTAATCTTCCAATTTCCTTACTTTATACTTGAGATGAGCATCTGAAGGAAATATTTGGTAGAAATTCTGAGAGCTTTGGATGTCCTACCTTAAGGTTGTATACTGTGTGCCTCAAGAAACAAATCATTGTGTAAATGTACCATAGTTGTGCAATAGAACTGTGCTGTTCTGTGTGAGCAGATTTGAAGCTGCCCTATTGTATGCGGGGCTTTTCCCTATAGTTTCCACCATTCTCCCTCACTTTACTCTCAACCTATTGGTCCTAGTAGGCCATGAGGTTGCAAACTTTATTTTGATATGTTTTCCCTTCCAGAGATGTTTATATATGAGAGAAATTAAAAATGTTATATAATGGTGGATTATTAGGTATGGGTGGTCACAAAAAGAGCTGGAGAGAGGTTTTGGGTTTTTTTTTTGTTTGTTTTTGCTTTTGTTTTTGTTTTTGGGTTTTTTTTTGTTTGTTTTTTTTTTGCTTATTTGTTTGCTGTTTTCACCAAGAAAGGAGGGCAGTAGGGCTTCTCACGGCCTGGAAATTACACAGCGTTTGAAGGTTCCTATTCTGGGCAGCAGTCTCCAGAGACTGTGGCTTTTCAGAACTCATTCCAGAGCTATGCTATGGTGCTGACAGTGTGTCCTTACAAGCCTTTTCTCCCTGTCATCAGCCTTTTCCAGCTCTTCATCTCAGCTCAACATACAGCTGTTCTGATATTGTGATCATCTGCCCATTGAACATGCTTATCATTACTATTGGTAATAAAAGGGATAATAAAACACAACAGAAAATCCTTAACCTGGAATGTCCGGGAACCGCACCTGTTTCAGTTTAATAATATTACTGAATCATAAATGTCTTAATTCCAAAAGAACACAGTGGTCAAAGGGGGCCCTTTTCCAGCGCTAACATCTGCTGGCGGCATTCTCTCGGACTTCTCCCATGGTGTGTGGGTTAAGAAGTAGGGCTATAACATACACTCACACAAATGCAATTTCAGTCTTTTAAAAAATTATTAGCCTCAAATATATGGTTATGACTGAGAACCAATTTAAGGTATGCAAGAGTAGCATGGGTTGCATGATATCACTGCAATCCTCTGGTGTAATCCATAAAATTCTCCATATTTCTGGAGAATGCTTTGCTGGAACACGACTTTACACAGCCAGGAGATCACCCCATCGCATGCCCTTCTCCAGAGCAAGTTAATTGCAATGACATTTCTCAGAAGTGTATAATTATTTTAAAATGTCTATATAAATGCTGGATACAAGCAATATTTAGTGTCCTAGATGAACGAATCTCTGCATATTTTGTTTGCTGAAATTGTCTACAGCTATTTCCTTTACTCATGCTCTCATCAGCAATAAAATGTTTTTACCTAGTATGTGGAAACTCAGGAAATGAATTTTTATGTTAAAAATCAATGTTTAGAAGAATATGGACTGCAAAAAGCAACTACTAAGTACAAGAATATTTAAATAATTAAACAGAAAAAATATATAAAACTTCTAATAACTTTATATAAGAAAGTACATTCTTTTGAGGAATGTAATGCTAAGTTTTTATCCTCTTAAAAATAAAGCTCATTTTGGCAGGCCTACCAATCATAAAGATAGTTTTTCCAGTATATTTTTAGTTAAAATTTTTTTAACTTAAGAAAGTTGACATACAATATTATATTAGCTTTAAGTGTACAACAAGAGATTCAATATTTCTATACCTTATGATATGATGACTATGTTAAGTCTAGTAACTTTCTTTCATCATACAGTTATTCCAATATTATTTCCTATTATTTCCTGGGGCTTTATTTCCTATGCTGTATATTATATCTCTGTGACTTATTTGTTTTGTAACTGGAAGTTTGTACCTCTTATTTCCCTCTACCTTTTTCACCTCTAACCTCTACTCCCCCTGGAAACTATCAGTTTATTCTCTGTATCTATGAGTCTGTTTTGTTTTGTTTGTTAATTTGTTTTGTTATTTTAGATTTCAAACATAAGTGAAATTACACACTATTTGCCTTTCTTTGTCTGACTTATTTCACTTAATGTA
>PVKM010014258.1:0-29371 GCA_004027735.1 Carollia perspicillata
GCTCATCCCCTTACAGTCCAGCCACAGCCATCTGCTGAGCACAGTGCTGCCTCGTCACAGGCGGCACGCTGTCAGCATTTGTTGAATGAGTGAATCGATGACTGTCTTGCCACGTGTTCCACGCTGCCTCATCTCTGCGTCAGCCATTTGCTTTGAATGCCCTTTCTTCCTTTCTTGGTCTCCAAGCTTTGCTTCCTTTCTTAAAACCCTGTGTAGGTGTACCTCTCCCCTAAGAAGCTTTCCCTAAATTTTCCCAGAAAAGTTCATCACTCTTTCACTCAACAAAGATCTGCTGAGTGCTTCCTCTGCGCCAGGCATGACGCTACTGGCTAAGGAGACAAGAATGAACAGGACAGACGAGGTTTCTTTTCTCTCGGATCTTCCGTTCTCCTCTGAGCCTCCTCCCCAAGTCCCGCTCTTAGTGCTGCTCTGTCACTGACCACGCCAATGCAGTCTCCGTTCGTGCCTGCTGCCCCTGGGCTGTGCAGGAGGAGCTCTCCGGCTTCGCACACTGTAGGGTGCGTTGTCGACCACCAGGCACCCTCCCCACCCCTGGAGCTGGGATTTGTAGAGCAACGTGGACTTGAACAGGAGCAGTGCTGGCCACCATTTCCTGAGCCCATGAGAGCCCACTGTGTGCCAAGCACCTGACATGCGTCGTCCACCTTCCTGACAGCACACTGGACGTTAGGAACTGTGAACTGGGACTTAAACTGCCAGGCCAGGCTTGTTTCCCAGCAGGCCCCTCAGCCTTACGCCCTTTGGGAGCCTCTTCCTGCGGCCAGATTCCAGGAGCCTCCTCGTTCTGAGCCTCGCTCTGCACACCCCCATCCCCCCAGCACTGGCCTGGCTTCCTGGAATTTGTCCTCCTAATTGAAACCAAACACCGGGGCTCCTCCAGGGCTGTGCCCCAGAGGCCCCCGGTGGGTTTCTCTTTCCCTCCCTCCTCCCTTCCCCAGCTGGGGGCAGGGTGCTCAGCCTTTGGCAGCTTGGGGGGAGGCACCTCCCCTGCACAGGGTGTGGGGCAGGGGCCCTTCCTGTTGCTGGGGCCTGATTTAAACTCAGCTGTCTCGCAGGCTGGAGATGATAGAAGAAGACAAGAAAGCAAGTGAAGGGGAGAGAATGGAGAAGGGTCAGCTGGGAGAGTCCCAGGAACACCCTGGATGAGCCAAAGGCCTGTGGGTTGGAGGCTGGATTTGTGAAAGTCAGCTCCATTTAAACCTACCTTGTGACCTTGGGCAAGTCACTTCATCTCTTCAGGCTTCAAGTGCCTCGTCTGTACAAAAATGGAGACCTCACAAAATCTTTGAGAAAATGGAACCAGATAACCCACGAGTACTTGCCTTACGGCTGGCGCTCGGCGAGAGCCGGCCTCCGTTATTGTCACGGCAGTTGTGTGGGTTCACGTGGTTGGTCGGAAGACGTTAAGGATGTAGTTGGAAAGGTTGCTCAGGGTCAATGCATGTTTGTTGAACGAAGGTATTCATTCAGCTTTCAACATTTCACAGAGCACCCCCTGGGGACACAGCTGTGTGTGCCCTGGGACTCAGCACTGTGCGGAGCAGGCACTGCCCTCAGGCTCAGAGTCGGGGAGGGGTGGGCAGACGGTCACAGCCATGAAAGGCGATGACAAGGCAGAGCCCTAGTGCTGCTAGGACAGAGAAGGGAGGAGGGTGCAGAGCCTTCAGGAGGATCTAACCCAGGTGGAGGCAGGGACAGGGTGGTCAGGGATGGCTCCCCAGAGAAGGGAACTGGGTGAGAGCCAAGCTGGGGCCTGAATGTGCGCCCCACCTCCTTTCTGCACTTACTCCCACCGGCATGGTCACTGTGTGCCTGCGCAGCCCAGGCGTCGCTGAGGCGTGCGGTTATGCCGGGAAGCCTGAGTTGGCCACTGTCAGATGGGGCGGCCCCCCCACGTGTGTTTCCTGCCGCCACTGCTCACTCCCGCCACCGCGTTGTCATTGCAGCCACGCGTTTTCATGCTGTGCCCCTGCAAGTCACGATGGTGGGGTACATCTGCAAGGTACCATTCTTCAGTAGACATGTTTTAAAAAGTGAAAAGAACAGATGGAATCACTTTAAAAAATTATTATTGAGTTTAGATTGAGAGAGGAAAGAAGAGAGAGGAACAAAAACATCGATTCGTTATTCCACTTATTTATGCATTCATTGCTCGATTCTGTATGTGCCCTGACTGGGGATTGAACTCGTAACTTTGGCATATCGGATCGATCCTCTAACCAATTGAGCTTAGCTACCCAGCCGGGGCTGGAATTACTTTTTTTTTTAAAAATATTTTATTTATTTAGTTTTAGAGAGGGGGACAGGAAGGAGAAAGAGTGGGAGAGAAACATCAATGTGTGGTTGCCTCTCATGTGTCCCCCACCAGGGACCTGGCCCGCAACCCAGGCATGTGCCCCGACTGGGAACCGAACCGGTGACCCTTTGCTTCATAGGCCTGTGCTCAATCCACTGAGCTACACCAGCCAGGGCTGGAATTACTTTTAATAATATATTTTGTTAAACCCAGTATATCCAAAATATGATAAACCAGTAATTGATATTAACAAGTTATTAATGAGGTAATTTACGGTTTTGCTTTTCTCATTAACTCTCGGCAGTCTGGTGTGTGTTAGGCGCTCACGGAACACCTGGATGTGGATGAGCACGTTTCCTGGGCACAGTCAGTCTGTGTGGGGGCGGTTAGCAGAGTGGATAGTGCCGCTCTCAAATGTGGGTTCTCCTAGGGCAGGGGCCCTGTCCTTTTCATCCCTTTCTTCAGCACCAGGAGGGTGTCCCAGGTAGAAGGCTCAGCATGGACAAAGTGACAGGCATGCAGGCACAAAAGTATGTTCAGGGAAGAGCCAGCCACGCGGAGTGGCTGCAGCGTAAAAACCCACTGAGGGGGTTGGGAAGACGGAGAGAAGCCCCGAATAATGTGCTAAGGAATTTGGATTTTGATTATGTGGGCAACTCAGATCATGTATTTATAAACAGAGTAAGTGTTGTATTCGGGGTAAGCTTTAGAAATAGCCCTCCTCCGGTAGGTCAGCACTGTGGAGGGTGATTTGGGCGGGACTACCGAGGAGGCAGGGAGACCAGCTAGGAAGCTGATGCCACCGCGCAGGGGAGTCACGACGAGGCAGTGGATCTGAGGAGGCCGGGCTGAGGAGACAGTGAGAAGGTTGCACAGCGGGACTTGGAGACTGAGTGATCTGAGGGGGAATTGAAAGTCAAAAATAAGGCTCAGGGTTTTAGCTTGTGGTAGTAGTTTTTTTTGGTCTAAATTTCATACTTTATTTTAATTAATTTTTATGATAGTTTTTTGAGCCAGTACATATAGGAAGAAGAGGAGGAGGAAAGAGTCTGTTGAGGATATCAAGAGTGTAATGCTGTTACATGCGGGCTTTGAAACATTAGCAGGACGTCTCAGGGGCAGGAGGAGTAAGTGTCCAGGACATACTGTGCTGGAGCTCATAAGGGACAGTGGCATTTGAGCAGGGGCGGGGCACACACTAGACTGGGATGTCGTAGAGGGCTTGTGTGCATCCCAGACGGCCTCTCAGCCTAGGTGGTGTCTGACCATAGGGTTTGGCTGCGTGTGTGTGTGTGTGTGTGTGTGTGTGTGTAGAAGATACTGAATATTGGAACTTGGCCATGTCTGTAACTTAGGGACCTTTGCAGTCCACAGGTGGTTTGTGTTTTTTGAGCCTTGGCCCGGAATCTGAACTGGAGGCAGGATATAGGCATGATGGCTGCAGCGGGGCAGAAGCTCCATCCCAACAGACCATGAGGGAAAATAGCTCTGAGATCCTGCTGGACCCCGGTAAGAAGGATCTTTGATCTTCAACCAGCCTCTTCTCCTCCTTCTTATTTGGTCTGTGGGAGGAAACCTGAGGACCATGCCCAAGGCCCCATAGCAGGTCATGACTTCTCGGGGAGAGAGGCTCATGCTCCATCTGGATACTACCTCCCCAGATCCCAAGTGCCTACGGCACCTGCCTCTCCTTACCTTTCCTAGGCACGAGGGACGTTCTTGGACCCTTGTGGGAAAGGATCCTGGTCCTTTCTAATTAGGAGCGTAGAGAGAGAGGAGTCAGGCAGCTGCCCCCACCCACGGCCGGGAGACTAAATGCTCCCCAAATTACACAGCAGATGCCAGGGCTCCAGCAACAAGACCCAGCTTGATAGCTTTGTGGTAACCTCAGCTGGCACAACTTCGTTTTTATGTTTCAGCCCCTCAGTAATATATAGACCTCTGGCAGGCAGGAGCAATGGCATCCAGAACTTCTCCCTTGGAAAACAAAGTTATTTTTGCACTTGCGCAACACACACCCAGCCTAATTAACCCTTTTGTCAGTGTGCTTGGTCTGACCCGGGCTGGGTGAGAAAACTTTCTTTCCTGTGAGATGGGTGTCGTGCAGATTATTGAGAAAGAGGCTAAAGACATGGGGCTGGTGTGCCCGCTCTGCCGCTGTCTGGGTATGGGACCCAAGACTGGTCCGTGACCTCCTTAGGGCCTCTGGGTCCCTAAGGACCACTCCCTGGACAAACAGCTCTAAGGACAGTTAATTGTATGCACTTCCCCTTGGGTTTTGTAATTTGACCCCGAGGTGACTGTTCCATGGAAGACCCAGCATCTCACCTCTGTACCCTTCAAATCTCTATTTCCTTACCGACTTGCTATTCAGAACTGGACCCAGAACACATTGAATTATATAGCTCACCTCTGACCCGTCCCACTCCCTTATCTCCAGGTGCTAAAAAGGTACTGACCTTCCCACCCTCCCATACCCTTTCCTCTCTAGCCACACTAACTCTGCCTAATGTCGCCTGTATTGTTGCACCTCTCTCTCTGGTGTCCCTCATCCAGATTAGGTTTTCAACATTCAGCTCTGCTCTGCCACTTCCTGGGCCAGAAAACTTGAGGGGCAAACCCCTCTCCCATTATCTGGGGGCTAAAGCCTGAACTCTTGCATCTTTAATGCATGGTGCCCCAAGACCTACCCACTGGCCACTTTTGCAACTACTCCCCATCCCCTGTATGTGTTCCATGCTCCATTTGCTCAACGTGCAAATATTTGTTGAGCCACTACTATGGGCCAGGAATTGTGTTGGCCACTCAGGACATAGTTGCACACATGCCCAGAAATCAAGTGTGTTTTGAGAGCTCTGGGGTTTGGGGGCTCTGAAGAGGGGCACGGAATTGAGAGAGGGCCTGGGCTGCGGCCAGCTCTCTGCTCACTGGTTTCCTGTTTACTATTAACAGCTGCCCATCCCGCCTAGCGCACAAACGCCCAAGCGAAAGCTTGGTGTGTTTTCAGACCGGCAGCACAATCGTATACTGAAGCAGGTCGCCTCCAGCTGCCTTGAAAATCTGCAAAGTAACCCTTTTTAATCCGTCCCTCCCTCCCTCCCCGGTGCACTCCCCAACTTCTACCTTCCTCCTCGCCCTCGGAGGACATATGGCCCCTTGAAGTTTTCGTTTGCTTGCAAGGGAAAAACATCCAGCATCAGTGTGGAGGGGTTTCCTTTATTTTTTATCTTATTAAGCATCGAGAGACATAGCAATCTGCTTGCAGATAGTATATGTGCATAATTAATAAAATCTCATTATTTATTTATAAGGAGACGCACGAGGAACTGGAGAATTAGGGCTATCCCCATTATATATGGAGAGGGAGAGAAAGAGTGGGAGAGAGAGGCAAATACTTTTTGAACATTAGAGCCTTCCAGAGAAGTGCAATGAATAAAAAGGCATCTACTCCTCAGCGAAGAGGCGCTCCATGCCCAGGGGGCATCAGAAAGCAGAAGCACGGTTCAGGGAGCTTAAAAAAGGAACGGGGACCAACTTGGTGTTGGCAGTGCTGAGCATGACCGCTTTGGGTAGTTGGGAGGAGAGCAGGAGGCAAGGTGGAGGGCCTGGCTGCGGGGGTGGGGGGCGCAGGAGGCTTGGGAGCTAGTTCCAGGGCTTCGAAATGAGGAGAACTTGGGCACAGAATCCCTACTAGGTAGGGGAGAGGAGGGCAGTCACCCAAGGGCACCACATAAAGAACCTAGTTTCTTTGGTCTAGTACAAGGCAGGTAACTTTAACTGGGGGTGGGGGGTTGGTTCTAAATGCCAGCTCTGCCCTTGGACCTCTGCATACCAGATGCCCCGCCAGGACCGCCAATATCAATAACCTAACTTATTATATAACAACCCCCCCCCCCCCCCGCGACCAGTCAGGCAGGGGTCAGAGGCTGCCA
Organism: Carollia perspicillata; assembly: GCA_004027735.1. Classification (NCBI taxonomy): domain Eukaryota; kingdom Metazoa; phylum Chordata; class Mammalia; order Chiroptera; family Phyllostomidae; genus Carollia; species Carollia perspicillata. Next base: position 6,250 of record PVKM010014258.1, read on the forward strand.
GGCTTCATGAGTTGGGGTGAACCTTCGCTCTCCTTGCTCTCTCTTCCTCCCTCCTTCTCTCATTTTTTCTTGAGACAAGCTTTAAAATAGAAAACAGGCTTGTACAGGAACCAACCCCATAGAAAAGGGTGGTTTGGAGCGATTTCCCCCCTACCCTCCCACCAGTACAAGCAACTCATGCAGCGGAACGCTCGGCCTTCCCTGGGCGGTGGGCTCCGGGAGGGGGGAAGGGGAGAGGGACTGGGGAGGGGGTCGGCCTGGGCAGCAGCCCCCGCAGGGTTACCCGGGCGCGTGCAGGGAAACGTCTCAGCAATTCCAGCGCCCGAGCGGAGCGCGCGGGGGGGTGGGGGGCGCGCAGCGCGGGGCACCTTGAAACCGCCGGCGGCCGCGCGCTGATTGGCTGAGCCGCCGCCTCAGCGTTCCAGCTAGGCGCCCCTCCCCCCGCGCCGTCCACCCCGGAAGGAATTTCCTCCTCTGGCGGCCGCTATTGTTGTCCGGTTTCGCTGTTTGGGTCGGATCGCGTAACCATAGTATCCAAACTGTGTCCGCGCGGGGCCCCAGCCTAGGACCCCTGTGCCCCTAGCCCCCCCCGCCCACTTTTTGTTGCTGCCTACTTATCATGACTTCATCGGACTCCGGGGAGCAGGGGAGGAGGATGAAGCGGGGTGGGGGGAGCTGGTCCGCTTCTGGCGGCCCCTACTTCGAGATGTTTTCAATTAGAATTTTTTAAAAAGTCTGCTTTGTGGGTTCGGGGCTTTTAAATTCTTCCTTACCCCTCCACCCATTAAACCGTTGGACCAAACTTGAATGGGGTTTTCCCTCCGTTTCCCCTTTACCGTCTTCACTCCAGCCCCTGACTTTGCTGCTCACAGCTGTGGGTGGGGTGACTTCGCAGCAGGAATTGCCCCCCAAAACAACCCCTCAAATCCCGGCTGTGTCCCAGTCCCAGGGCTTGAACCGGGGAAAGCGAGGCTGCTGGCGGAGTCAGGAACATCAGATCCTGCGAACCCCTACTCTCAGCTCCGGGGCACTTTCTGGCGGGTTTGGGGGAACCCTGGAGGTGGATGCCAGCCAAACGTCGGGGAGCGGGTGTCAAAGGGATGATGGGTGATGGGGGAAGCAGCTGACAGGCTCTTGGAAAAACAAGCCCCTCGCCCTTCAAATTTCTCCCCGTGATCTAAGCCCTAACATCCTATTCCGCGCGAGCAGCCTGAGCCCAATACCTGTCCCCCATTCCTGCAAAAAAACAAAACAAAAACAAAAGCCCCGTGCCAGCGAGGAGTATTCTGCTGGGAGAGGTGGGGAAGCCAGCAGCGAGTCCGCACCGGGCAGGCTGCGCACAGCGCGGGAGCCCCTGGGGCTGAGGCCCGCAGCGGGGGACGGTGTGTGTGCTGGGGGTGTCAAACATTCCCAGAACTCAACTATTCTCCCGGCGCGGATTGGGGCGGGGGCAGCGGCGGCAACAGCCCAAGTTCGGGGCAACACTGCCCCCTAGGGGCCTCCAGCAGAGGTTTGCAGCCCGGGCGTCCAGGGGCCTTGGAGATTTCAGTCTAGTTCTGGACGGAGCCAGGAGTACCTGGGCAGGAGCTGCAGTGATCCCTTGGCCCACCAGTGACAGACTAGAGGAGGGCTTCCGAACGTCAGTATTGAGGGTCTGAGGGGTGTGTGGTGGGGGAGGAGTTGTTTGCTCTAGAATTTAAAGCTTTCGCGAGTAGTTGGCTGCATCCTACAGGCTCCCAACAGACGAGGCCTGTAAAGATCAGTGGATCTGGTTGCCTCGATGTGCTGTTGGGGAAACTGAGGGCCAAAGAGGCGGGTAACTCGCTCAGGGCAAGGACATGAGGTTTGAGCCCAATTTTCCTGGGGTCCTGTGGCTTTTTTTTTGATTCCCAAAGTCCTTTTTCATCCCTGATTTCAGTGGCTCCTTGTCAGAGAAGCATTTTCAGGCATTTTGCAAGTGAAAAATGAGTGGTCTTGACTTGCTCAGTCACACAGCCGAGTTAGAACCGAAGGGTCCTGTCTTTCAGTTCAGCCTTCTATACCATGGGGACTTGGGGGACTTGAACTGTGGGCTGAGTGAGTCTGCCCTTCCACTGGGGCCCCTGAGACTTGGGTGGAGGTGCCTGCTTCAGGTTGAGGGGGTCCAACAGAAGGGTGTAGGTCTACTGAAACCTGGATTCTGGGCCCCTAAACTGCTGCTGTCTCTAGGCCTCAGCTTCCCCATCTCTAAAATGGGGGGTGGGCAAGAGAGTGGGAAGGCATCTGGCTTCTCCAGTGCTTGGTGACACCATGAGTCTCCTCCTCCTCTTTTGTCTGTCACGCCCTCTCTTTAGCACCTCCCTGCTTCTTGGCTAGGGTCGGCCAGGCGGTTTCCTCCAACCGCCCTTCCTCCCTCCCTGCAGGGCTTCTGCGGCCGCCCCTCCCCTGCCCTTCTGGCAAGCGCTGAGCCGACTGCGGGAGGGAGCAGTGGGCAAGGAGCCAGCGGAGCGTCAGGTCAACCCCTTGGGAAAACTGGGTGGGTGGGGGCTGCTGTCAGAGGCTGCAGCTTGGCGCTAGTGGGGGAAGGGTCTCAGGGGGTTGTGTCCAAGGTAACCGGTGTCAGAGCTGGCTGCTGGCCTCCTTCCTCTCTCCCTTGAGGCCAGGCGAGCTGCACTGGGAGCCCTGTGGACTCCTTCCTCTTCCTTACCACCCATGAACATTCAGACACAAAGCCTGGTCTTTTCTCCCCTTAAATCTCTCTGCGGTCATCCCTTTTTCCCGTCTGTGAGCCAACACCCTAATCTGCAGGCCTGCTGCTCTCCCCCCCGGGCTCTAACAGGCTCCTCTGAACCTTCCTCTACACTGTCCCCTACCCTGAGGTTTCTGAATCACATTCCCTGCCCTGCCTTCCATTGCCCTCGGGATCAGCCTCATCTCTCCACCTCATTTCGGGCCTTTCTCTGACACATCCTTTGTCTCCTGGTGACACTGCCTGTGACTTCCAGAGCCTGCCCTGCTCCCTGGACTCATCCCTCTGAGGTCCCGCCAGGCCTTGGGGATTCTAAGGCGAACAAGACCACCCATCCCTGCAGAGCCCACAGACCAGGGCAGAGACAACCAGCAGGGTCATATAACGATTGTGGCAGTATGGGGCCTTGAGAGGCTCCTTACCCAGCCTGGGGAGAAATCAAGGAAAACTCCCTGAAGGAGGTGATGCTTGTGCTGAGTCCCAATGGAGGAGTAGGAATTGGGCAGATACACAGACGTAAAGGGGAAGACAGTCCAGGGAGAGGGAATGGTACGAACAGACACCGGCGTGGGCAGGCACAAGTCATGAGAGAGCATGGGCCCCTAAGGAAACCAGGAGACCACGTGTCTGAAGTGTAAAGGGAGAGGGCAGTGGAGAGTGCTGTGGCGGGAGAGGAAGCCAGATAGAGGTGGTCCTGTGCGCTGGCCGCCGGGAGCCAAGGGAGGGTGCTGAGCTCTGGGCTGAACTGCACTTTGGTACACCGTTTCTCTTGCAACCAGACCCTGGGAATGCAGAAATGACTGTTTTAATTTACCCATGTACCCTCTTATTCCCTGTCTGTTTCCATAAAGGATCTGAAAGGCTCTAAGGAGAATTCAGGTGTGGTTCTTGCCTTCAAGGAGCTGGTGCACTGGCGTATGTGAAGAATACACTGAGTCAAGCAGAATGAAAAAAGCACAGTGAGACCTTTCTAATACACCCGCCGAGTGGCCCTGTCCGTCCCTGCTGTAAACCTCCTCACTGGCTCCGTGGTGCCCTCAGGGGCAGGCCTGTTTCCTTCCTGTCGCAGTGGAGTCCCTTGCCGGCTGCCCTGTTGGCCTCTCCGACCTGTCTCAGCCGAACCCTTCACAGGCCTTTTACTCCAGCCGATTGCGTTATTTGCAGTTCTTCAACTATAGCACGTTCCCTCCAACATCACATCTGTGCCGGTACTGTTTGCTCCGCCGGGAATTTTCTCTCACCCGGGTCTCTCACCCTTCTTCATTCAACAGTTGGCTTTTTGAAAATGCCGCTCAGGCATCACCCCCTTGAGGAAGCCCTGTTTGATCCCCAAAGCTGGCCTGGGTTCCTTTTTTGAACTCCCATGGTCCCTTGTGCTTTCTTTTTTTAAGTTATTTTTATTTTTGTTTTTTAGATATTTATTTATTTATTTGTCTTTAGAGGGGAAGGGAAGGAGAGAGGGAGAGAAATATCAATGTATGGTTGCCTTTCATGCGTCCCCTGCTGCAAACTGGCCTGCAACCCAGGCATGTGCCCTGACTGGGAATTGAACGGTGGTCCTTTGGTTCGCAGGCCCACACTCAATCCACTGAGCTACACCAGCCAGGGCTAAGGTATTTTTATTTTTAAAAATATCTTACTTATTTATTTTAGAGAGAGGGGAAGGGAGGAAGAAAGAGAGGGAGCGAAAAACATGACGTGGTTGCCTCTTGTAGGTACCCCGGCCAGGGACAGGATCTGCAGCCCAGGCGTGAGCTCTGACCGGGAATGGGACCAGCAACCTTTCACTTTCAGGATGACGCCCAGCCGACCGGGCCACACCAGTCAGGGCTCTTGCGCTTTCTTTTATCACAGCACCCACTCCAGCCCAGTTGAATAATCCAGAGGAGACCCGCAGCCTCCGCTTCTGATCCGCCCCTTGGTCCCCTGCAGGCCGTACACGCCTGGGGCTCAGAGCAGGTGCTCAGTTAAGGTTTTGTCGGTGAGGACTGTGCACTAGCTGCTTGTGATGGAGGATCGTGATGGACATTCACTGAGTCCCTGCTGTGTGCCAGGCACTGTGCTAGCCACTTGTCGTTTTTGCTTTTCTGTCTTACAACAACCCTATCGGCTGACGTTATCCCATTTTGTAGATGGGGAAACTGTGACTCAGGGGAGATGGTTGGCAGAAGGACTAAGGTATTTGTCAAAACTCATTGAATTCCTTGAAGTTAAGATTAGGGCGTGCAAATTATACTTCAACTTAAAAATTAAAAAAAGGCAAGAAAGCTGTCATAGCATATAATATTTCTTATGTCTGAGAAACCTTTGATCAGTAGTTTTTTGTTATTACAAAAGAAAAAGAGAAGGCACAGCTGATGAGAGGCAGGGCCAGCCCTGATCCCTGAGGTCTGTCTCTAAGCCTTTGTCGGTCCAACATCACTGTCGTCCAGTAAGCCATCTGGAGGGCCCCAAGAATGCTTCCCAGGTGAAAATGGTACTTCCAGGATTCGAGGGTCCCACTGGCAGAGGAGGGCTGAAGAAGGGTTCAGGTGGCGTGAAAGTCCGTGGCATGTCAAGACCAGAAGCTCGGTCTGATGTAGTACTGGTGTAGGAGCACGTAGGCGAATACTGGGAGATGAGGGTTCTCAGACCAGCTGGGTCCAAGGGTGGGGGCATTGAATACCCCTGGATAGAGTTGGACTTCATGTACAGGCGGTGGGAGCCATCAGCTTCTAGAGGGCACTGATCTGAGCTTCTCTTGGAGAAGTCCATTCTTGGGTGAGAGGTGCTGATTGCTGGCTCGTGTGGGGCTGGATTTGAAGGGGCCAGAGCTGGCGTTGATGGGGAGAATCCCAGAGCATGGAGACATGCAAAAGAAAGGCAGAGTCCAAAGTGGTTTGAATGCCAGCCGCCCAGTGGACACCCTGAGGCCACAGCATCAGATGGAGAAGCAAGGCCAGGCCCATGAGGCCAAAGTCAGAGCTCAGCAGAGCTGGGATTGGGTGAAGGCAGGCGGGGCGGGAAGGACGTGACTGCCATGGCCAAAGCCCGTAGTGGAGACCTGGCACTTCCTCTCGCTGCCACAGTGATATGACCTTGAATGATACAATGGCCTCTCCTAGCCTCAGTTTTCTCAACTGAACAAGTGGAGGTATTAACAGTACCTGCCTCGTGGAATTTTCCAAAGAGTACATGAGGTGATACGGCTCATAGTAATTATACCACTTACGTTGGGCTTTCTTCTTCTTCTTCTTAGCCCCACCACCCCGCTTCCAGTCCCCTGGTGCAGCCTCTCCTTTCCATGAGCACCCACGTCAGTGAATTCCGTGTATGACCCTAAGTGTGCATGTATGTGTGTAAAATACGAGTGTTGTTTTGGGTGTTCGAGGTCTCATTCTGAGGCTTCCAGCCCCACCCCCAACACTGCGTATTTCAAGACCTCTCCAGGTTGCTTTCGGTTGCTGCATAGTTTCCCGATGGCACTTACCCATTCTGATTTTACTTACCCATTCTCCTGATGGTGGACAGCCACATTACCTCAAATCTCTTCCTCTCCCAGATAATTCGCTGTCAAAGCACCCTTGTACACATCATGGATGTATCCCCTTGGTCCTGTGTGAGAATGTCCTTGGGATATCCAGGGGGACAGTGGCCATGTATGGGACACACACGCACTTAATTTTACTCAATGTTGTTTGGTGGCTTTCTGGAATGAATGACTGAACTATTTGCACTACGCCAGCAGAGTGTTCCCACCTCCCTGTGTGCCTGTCAGCACTTGGGATTATCCACCGTTCTGGTTTTTGCCAGTATGATGGAGGTACAGTACCAACACATTCATTTGTGTTTCTTGCATTATTTGTGAATACAAACAGCGCCTTATGCACTCGCTAGCCATCTGGGCTTCTCCTTCTGTGAGCTGTTTCCGTCCTGTGCATACTTTCCTGCTGGGTTTCCTGATCTTTCTGTTGGGTGCTCCACAATTAGCATTGAGGACAGCCTGCAGCAGCTGTCTCATTGCAGGCCCGTCCTCCAGGCATGGAAGGGTCAGGTCGGCCTGAGGAGCCCCTGCAGCTAATTCCACACGCAACCCCAGATGGGGCCTGAGTTCTGGCTCACTGCCATTTGAAAGGCTGTCCTTTCATCAGCCTTTCCTGGGTGCTTACCCTGTGCGGGCTCCGAGGACCCAAAGGACTTAGGCTGCTCCTGCGTCAAAGGACTCAGTGCAGTGAGGGAGGCAGACGAGACAGAGTCATTGCAGAGGTTTTATGGTATGACACATACGAAGCCCCTTCCCCATTAGCCCCCCGTCCCATTCGATGGTCCTGGCTTGGGGAATGGAGGAAAAATCCACGGCTACATCAAGGAATCCACGCCAGACTTTTAGGGAAGGTGGCTCTGAACTTGGAAAGCCTCAAGCTTCCAAGAGATTGCCCAGGGTCAAGTTTGCAGCAAGGGGTCTAGGAGAACTGCTTAGCTGACACAAATTTGGGTCGAGGGTGGAACTGAGGGGAAGGTGTGAGGAAGAGAGGGGAGGGAGGAAGAGGGGAGGGGAGAGGTGAGAGAGAGGGTGAGGTACGTGGAGTGAAGAGGCCCAGAAATAACCCTCCGTTACAAGCAGGGATGTCTGATATTCATTTTCAAGGCATCAGAGTTGTCCTCTGCCTCCTGAAATCTTCAGCAAAGCCCAGCACATCCTCATTTGCCTTAGATGACGGTTTTGTGGAAATTGAGGCAGCGGTTGAGTTTCTGTCGAAGCCTTGCGGCTTGTGACAAAATTAGCAACCACAGGCCAGTGATATATCCAAAAATCGATCAAGTACAGCTGAAGCAGTAATTTGGAATCAGAGGGGATCGTGGGGGTGTAAGTCAGCCCCTGGGGAAGTTGCAGAAATGTAAAACGTGGAGGAGTGACTTCTGAGGGTGAGGGAGCGTGTGAGGCCATTTTATTTAAATCCAAGTGGGTTTTGTAACAGACGATATTTCCCAAAAATCACTTCATTAATATCTCCCATCCCATATGTTCCTCTTTCAACGTGACTCTGATATTCCTCCCTTCCATGAAATCAAAAGATGTGATCTACATGTCCTCTCTTTGAGCCCAGGTGGACTCTTCTGGCTGCCTTGACCAGCAGCGTGGCAGAAGTGGCCCTGTTTTCGTGATCAAGGCTAGGTCGTAAACGTGCCAAGCCTGTCTCCTTTGTTCTCTCGGGAGATTCGTTGTGGTGGAAGCACGCTGCCCTGACTGCCCTGCAGCCGCCATGCTGTGAGGAAGCCCAAGCTTCCCTGAAGAGATCCTGTGGAAAAGTCCCGAGACTAAATGGAGGGGGGGTCTCAGCCGTCCCCCAGCTGCCCAGCCCTCTGTGCTTCCATCTCCAGCTGCTGTCTGCCTGGGGGACTCTGAGCCAGAGCCACCCAGCTGTCCCCTTTCCAAATTCCTTACCCCCCACAGAAAGGGTGGGAGGGAAGACAGTGATGGTTGTTATTTTAAGCCGTGAAGGTTTGATAAGATTTGTTACACGGTAGTAAATATTCCAAACAGGTTTACACTTATTCTGTTACTGGCCTTCCCTGGTCAACTGTGGTTAGTTTTTATTTTCAGCTCTGTTCCCGGCATTTAGCTTTGAACCTACTGTGCTCCACAGATACTTGTTGTATGAATGAATGCAAGTGAGCAGAGCAGATCAGCCTGGTGTTGGGAAGCCCAAGGGGTTGTAGGGGCCCAGAGGAGGCTTCTAACTGGGCCTGGGAGATCCAAGCCGGCTTCCTGGGGGAAGCGGTGCTGGGCAGGTCTAGACTCACCTGAATATCTGTCCCTTGTCTCTGGGTGTTGCTTGTTTGTTCTTGACCCAAATGAGGCTTCCTGGCTTGATGTGTGTCCAGTGGGCCCATCCCCATGTGCATTTTGGGGTTCTCCCTTCCCTCTCCCTGTTCCGGCTTCTTTTCTCCCTCCCTCTCGGGGTGGGCAGGCTCACTCCTCCTGCCTCCTCCGACTCTGGGTTTGGCTGGAGAAAATTAAGTCAATGGGGAGGGAGGAGTTGACAAATAGACGGTCTGGTAATTGAATTTTTTCTCTCCAGCCCTCTCTCCACCCCCCAGAGAGCAGGAGGAATTAGCTCTCCAGACAGTAGTTTTCCCTGCTAAGGAGCTCTGGTGGCGCAACCCCTCCCTGCCCAGACCAGCAGGGAGGGGGGCCGGTGGCAAACGGGAGCCTTCTTAGGATTCTCTGGGCTAAGCCTTATACAGAGGAGGAAACTGAGGCCCAGGGAGGGGAGGGATTCGCTGCAGGTGGTAAGTGATTAGGCATCTGAGCCAGGGCTAGAAGGGAGGGGTGAGTCTTGCACTGGCCCAGGAAGTGGGGAGCAGGCCCTGGGATGGGTTTGGTGGGGAGCAGGGACACAGGGGTGACAGCCTGCTGGAAACCTGGGGCTCCTGAGTTCCTGGCAGGAGGGAGCCCCTTTACCATCGGTGGGGTTTCTTTGGCGGCAGGGGCGGGGGAGCGGTCAGCCTCCGGGCATCCAAGGGGTGAGCCTGTTGCTGCGCAGGTCCAGCCACCCTGCAGGTCTGCACATACAGTCCCCTCAAGACACAGAGGCAGGGACAGAGGTTGGTAGTAACCTTGGGCAGAGGGTCGGCAAGGCTGGAAATAACCACGCTACAGGCTCTGGACCTCCTCCTTTTGGAAGATGGGGTAGCCCACACCTTGCAGGGCTGTGGCAAGCCTTGGAGGACGCCTGCTCCTTAGCTCTTCATCAACGGTGTCTGTTCTTGCCCTCGCTGTGGAGAGGACGACGCTGAGGCTCCCAGGAGGTCCTCTTTCTTGGTCACAGCTGAGCACTGGGATTCAAACCCTGGGTGATCTGAGCTCCCAAGCCCCCTCCACAGTCATCTTGGTACCATAGGGGAGGTGGCCCTGGGGTGGGAGTGCTAATGCAGAGAGGTAGGGTTGCAAGCATGGCTGCGTAGGGCAGGAGGGGCGGGCGGATCCGCTGTGATTCTGAGCGCCAGGGCCCTCCCGGCTCAGCAGGGCTGGGCGCTGAGGCCCCTCCTCACAGAGCAGCATGCTGCAGGGCTCCAGGAGCGCTTGATTTATTAAGCTAATGTTCTAGCACATTTTCCCCATCCCATAATGAGCTGTTTCCACCAGGGGGTGTCTGCAGAGCGACTTCGGGCTTCCGGCAGCTCCAGGAGTGAGGCAGGGCTGACTCACAGCTGTCTGTAGGGGCTCAGGGGCCTCTGCTGTCCAGGGAGAGGTGAGGTTGGAAAATCTGGGTTGAAAATCACTCCCTGGTTGGGTGGGTGCGGGGGAGGCTGCTGAAGAGAGTGGGGAGGCTAGTCCTGCCCAGGCAGCCTGGGAGCATTCCACATATCTTTGTGTGCCATCCTGCTGCAGCTTCCCACCAGCTCCAGGGGCCTGAGAGGGAGGATTCTGGCCTGGCTCCTCCCCACCCCACCCCACCCCGCCCAGACTTCTGAGCTCAGCCTGCCAACTGCTGCCTATTGTCCCCCAGAGCTGGCATTTCTGCAGCTGGATGTGACAGTTATGTCCTTTGCAGCCAGATAGATCTTGGTGCAAATCCCAGCTCAGCCACCTTCTAACTGTGACCTGGGTGAGGGTGGGGCCGTCCTTGACCTCTGTAGGCCTCAGTTTCCTGTTTTAAGAAGCCATATTTATGGGTTGTCCTGAGGATCAGCAGTAATGTATGTAGAGCTCTGTACAGAGTGATAAACTCTGCCTTGACCTTGGGGCAGACCTACTGAGCCACATAACTGGCCCAGTCCTTGCCACCTGGGTATCTATTGCTGGCCTGTTCAGAGGCTTTACTTTCTTTGCATTGAACAAAGATGGTGTTTGGTATTTAGGCTTTTAAAAACCTAATTCATCTTTTTCCTCATCAAACTCATATCCCCAAGAGCCTGGACTCTGTGCCAGATTGGGTGACCTGTTCAGTAGTGAAAGTGTCCTACTCAGTGCTCATTCTTTGTGTTTTTAATCTATTGCTATTTTTCTTTGGCACCGGGAAGGCATTCATCAGGGGCACCTGGTCTGCTCTTCATATCAGAGACGAGGCTGTCCCACTGGTCCCATCCCCAAGGAGGGAGAAAGGGACAACTCGCTCGGGTGTCTGGAGACTGATAGCTCCTGACATGGTGCTAGCAAGGCCCGCTGCCTTCCCCAGGGACCCCCTTTCACAGAGCCGGGCATCTAGAACACAGAGCGGCAGAGCAAAGACTGAACTTGGGTCTGCCGCCCCAAACCAGTGCTCCTTCTTTTCGTTGCCAGGGGACACTGAGTGGGCTTCCCGGCCTTTGGCAGGTCCTCAGAACAGAGGTGAGTTCTCTCCCCTTCTTTTGTGCAGCAGGTTAAGCAGCCTTTGGCTCTGGGCGAACCTGGAAATTTGTGGACCTTTTTTAGGTCCACAGTTTGGAGGAAGTTTGGAGGAAGAGGGGCTTGGAGGGGTCTGGCCCACTGGGTACCTGCACCTCTTGTCTTGGTTTGGGTTCTTCACTGAACTGAGAACATCCCTGCACCTGCCTAAGAGACCACGCCACCTTAAAACATGAATGAACGCTGGGATGGATGGACAGTGAAAGCAGAGATGGACAAGGCTTCACAGCGAAAGGCCCAGCAGAATCTATGGGAGACTGTTCTCCCGTGACCCTGCTCGGCTGCCTGCTCTGGGGCTCCGCACGTCTTGCCCTCTTGTGCACTGCTTCCGTCTTGCTGGCGTCTCTCCCCTCTCCCGCCCTTCATCAGCCTTTGTCCATGCCATGCCCTCCTTGATGGCTTCCTTGCACAAGGCTGGCACCTTCGGACATTTAGTCTTCTCTCAGCCACCTCCTCAGAGAGGCCTTCCTTGACCCAGACGCCCCCGTCACCTCCCCGGCTTCTGCTGTCTTTGCATCGTCACCTGAAAGGACCTCGTTTATTGCCTGTCCCCCCTCTAGATGGAGGCTCTGTGAGAGCAGGGACTCGGCCTGCCTTGTGCCCAGAATGCCACCAGCAATGCAGTGGTGGATAATCCACTTTAAGTTCCTTTCTTTTCAAATTCACCTGTGTCCCAGCTCCCAGCTTCAAATTTACACACCTGAATTTGCCTCAGGACTCTAGTTAATAGGGACTTTATGTCAATAGCTGTCACTTTTGCAAACACTTGCAGTTTACCGTTAACGGGCACTACTATGTGCATTCTGCATACTAACGAACTAATCCTCACAATAACCCGTGGAGGTAGTACTATTATTATCAGCACACCCCTTTTACAGATGAGGAAATGGAGGCCAGAGATCACCAGGCCAGTCAGTCAGTGGCAGGGCTGCTGTTGAAATAGAATGGCTGGCTCTCTGGAATCCCTACTCCGGGCTGCTTCTAATCTGGAAGCATCTAATCTAGATGCTCTTGCCTGCCTCTCAGAGGGCAGACTCTCTGCCACCTTGTGGAATGTGGACAAACCCTTGGAACTTCACCCCCACATCCCCACTGCTCCCCAAATGGCTTTTCAGAGTAGTTCTCCCTAACACATGTGATATCTGCTTCAAACTGTACATGTGAGGGGCAGCAGGACAGGCCACCCCAAAATGTGCCACTGTGGCAAGTGGACTGTTTTGAGCTAAAGGACATCAAGGTCCAGCAGAGTCCAGAAAAGCTTTTACCTCTCCTATAACTACCTAAAAGAATATAGACAGGGAGTCTGGCCCAGAGAGAGAACTAATACTAGAGAGAACTTTCTAAAAAAAATTTATCCTCACCTGAGGACATTTTTTTTTCATTGCTTTTTAGAGAGAGGAAGGGAGAGAGAGAAACATCAAAATGAGAGAAGCATCGATGGGTTGCCTGGTGTAGCAGTGCCCGGACCAGGGATTGAACCCACAGCCTAGGCATGTGCCCTGACTGGGAATCGAACCTGTAACCTTTCGATCATGGGATGATGCTCTGACTGAGCCACACCGGCCAAGGCACTAGAGATAACTTTTATCTGAATGACCTAATCACCAAACACCTGCCCTTTATTATTATTATTTTTTATTTTTATGTTTACTTTTTATTGATGGGGAAGGGGAGAGAGAAGAGAAGTGAAGAGGAGAAGATGAGAGACATCAGTCTGCTGTTCCTCCTGTCTGTACACTCATTGGTTGATTGCTGTGTGTGCCCGACTGGTGACCCGTCCCACAACCTTGTGATATCGGGTCCATGCTCCGGCTAACTGAGCCCCTGGCCAGGGCCAAACATCCGCCCCGCTTATTGTGCTGCGCATCAGCGTCCTTCCCTTTGAAGACCACTGCCCCCGTCCCGCTCCTCAGCTCAGCATGGCACATAAGCCTCGTGCCCAGCTTGCCCTCGAGTCTCCTATCTTTGGGGCCCCTCGTATACGAAATTAATTTTTTTTCTCTTGTCAATCAGTCTTATGTCAATTTGACTATCATACCAACAAAAAAAACTTGGAAGTAGAGGAAAAATTTTCCTCTCCTACACGTGTTTAGATGAGCAAAATTTCCTCCATCTTTTTACACGTTTAACCGCAGTGTAAGAAAGAAAGGACAACGTTTAAAGAAGACAGGAGCCTCTCCTGGACCCCGGTGGAACTGGGTCTGAATCTTTTCGTCTCTCTGTGCCCCTCTCGTTTCCCTGCCTCGTGCTCCTCCCTCCATTTGTCCTGTCTGGGTTCCAAGGAGGCAGTAACGTCCCCAGGATGCCTGAGCCCTTCTACACCCCTCAGTTCCGCATCCCGGAAGCCACTTCCCTGGGGGAGAGAGAAAATCTAATTGTCTGAGTGGTACAAACATGCGGTTATGGGCCTTGGCCTGTGTGTGGGGTGGGGTGGGGTCTTCAAAAGGAGAGGGTGTGGCGGTGTGCTGTGTCAGCAGCAGTGAAAGTGCCCACTATGGCCATGGAGGGCCTGAAACACTAACCTAAGGGACTTATCTCTGGTGAGGAGGGTTTTATGTCAAGGAATAGCAGAATCCGTTTGCAGCTTGGAAGGCTTGCTTTGGCTGCTGTTGGGCAGAGGTGGGCTGCAGGGGGACCAGGGAGGGGGCCTTTCCTCCTCCTCCTGTGAGGTGGTGAGGGCCTGGATAGGGGCGCAGGGACCTTGTGGAGAAAGCAGTGGTTCGTGCTGCCTTCTTCTTTGGGCCATTCTGATGTCCTTCCTCCTGAGCCGGCTCTAAGACTCACTGATCCTGAGCACTCAGTCCAAGCCAGGCCCTGTGCTGGTGGTGAGGCCCTGCCCCTAGAAGCTCACTGCTGTGGCAGAGACAGGCCACGGACAGACAGCTCAGGGACACTGGGGAGTTGGTGTGTGAGAACGGGGTTCAAAGGAAGTGCTCTGGGAGATCCCAGGAAGCCAAAATTACCCGGGGGTGGGGTGGGTGCGGTGGGGGAGAGGATCTTGGTCACTCCCCAATAACTTTTTCTGTAAAGTTAGCACTTAGTACAGTCCTGGAAGACAGGTGGGAATCAAATGCATGAAGCTATGGGGGTAGGGCTTTCCAGGTAAGGCAGACTGTGTGAGCAGGGGCCTGGAGCTGGGGAAGTGTGAGGTATGGCTGGGGACAGCAGGCGGTTCTGTTGGTGGGGTGTGTGGAGCTGAGAAATGGGAGATGAAGCTAGAGGATGGCAGGAGCCTTCCTCTGTGGGCATTCCCTCCGGAGCATTTTAAATGCCCAGCTGACGTGTTCGGACTTCAGGCTGAGACAGTGGGGGGCTCTGACTGTGCACAGGTAGTGTTGTGGCCAGGGCTTCCCTTCCGGACTCTGACAGCACGGGTTCTACACTTTAAACTGGGGGAAAGTACTCTGGCCTTCAGAGAGCCAGGCCTGGGGGGACACGCAAGTGCCTTGAAATCCCCTGCCGAAATGCCCATCCCCATTTCCCAGGGCTTTTAGGGGGCCAGTGGGACCGTCAATGAGACCAAGGGAGGGATGTGCAGACATGGGGTGGCCCTGGCAGCCGCTGCATGGCTGAGGGCCTGCAGAAGTTGCTGGTGGCTGGAAGGTAATGAACAATTGTAATCACTGCTGCCGTGACATCATTAAACTCCGATTGCACCAGCTGGGTGGCTGACGGATGGCCAGGGAGTCACAGCTCGTGAGGAAGGCAGGGTCATTTGTCAGCAGGCAGCAGATCAGCAGTGGGGACTGAGATCTCTACACGTGGGGTGCTTGCTCCCGGGCCCTGCGGTGCTGGCTGCCATCCGGGGCCAGGTCATGGCGGGCGAGGCTGAGCCTGGACCCAGAACAGGTCCTGACCCTGTAGCCTCTGACGAGAGGTCTGAGCTGGAAGGTCTTGAGAAATCGTTCAATGGAGGCGCCCCAGAAGGTAGAGGGCGGCGGAGGTTGTGGGGCTCCAGGCAGCCCCCTCCTTGCTCCAAACTTCCATTTTCTCCCTAAGTGGAAATTTTCTCGTTGTCGGTTATACATGGTTTTTGAGAAAGAAATCCAAACACTCCATGGGGGAAGCATAAGTCCTCTGTGATCCCATTCCCTGGATGTAAATGCTGTTAAAAATTTGGTTTGGGCTCCACTCCCCAAGGCCCCTGGAGCCACCGCCCAGGTTCCTGCCAGGGTTCTTCCTGCTTTGTGGGCTATCCTGGTGACCTCCCAAGAAATTCTCCTTTTGACTTAAAAATAGTTTGATGCTTTTTCTTTCAAGTGTGGTCAAGCTCAAGGACTAGGACATTTCTAACCCCCCACCTGTCGCCACGCCCACTCTGGGCTGGATCCTGGGGCGGCCTGCCATTGTCATTCAGTAAGCTCCAGGGCGCCCTGCAGTGTCCCAGCTTCTGCGGATTCTCTGTGCTGTCAAAAGCAGAGGCTGCACTAGAAGTCTCTGTGTTTAGCCAGGCCCTATGTATTCACACATGCTGGCTGGAGGCCTGGGAAGGTGGGGGGTGGAGGGGAGAGGAGGAGGAGCTAAGAGCTTGAAAAAACAACAGGAAAGGGGAAGGGGGAGGCCGTGCACTCGCAGCTGGGCAGAGGGGTGGGGAAGAACTGGTACCAGTGGGCAGGCCTGGGCTGCCAGAGGGTCTCCTCCCGGGTTTGGGTCCTCTTGAGGGCTGTGGTTGGTTGAAGACGTGTTGGAATGAACGCTCAGACCCTCTCTCCGCTCCTCTTGCTTGGTCCCCACGGCCGGGAGGAGTGACCCATGTGACTGACATAATCGCCGGGAGCCTGACATTTTTGGGCCAGATTAGCCCGGGGCAGAATCACCATTATAAAATGGGGTGTATTTGGAGATAAGGGGGTGTTCGATTATTTAATAATGCATATTAAGTTAACCTGTGATGAAGTGGCATAAAAGAACCCTGTATTCTGCTCACAGTTTCTGGGGGTCACACATTCTGGGAACTTGTGGCTGGGCAGTTCCTGTCTGGGGTCTCCTTAGGTGAAGTGCAGGTAGCCTCTGGGACTGATTCTCTCTCTCTCTCTTTGGTGGCATTGGGATGGGGGGATTGTTCTCCTGCAGGGTCTGCAGACAAGTTGGGTAGATAGAAGTCCTCCTACCCCATCCCCCAATCTCCACACAGCAGCAATAAAGCTTATTCTTCCCTCTGCCCCTGCTGAGGCTTCTGATCCCCACAGGGCAGCAGGTGAAGGTGGGTCTCCCCTCCCTGCCCCCCTGCCCCAGGAGTCCCGTGAGCTTGCGAGAGGAGAGTACCCACCTGCCAGCCACGCGAGTGGGTCTCCTCAGAAGTGAACCCTCAGGCTGGTCAGGCCTTCAGAGGACTCCGTCCCTGGCTGACATCTGACTGGCAATGGCTGGGGACCCCGGATGAGCACTGCCCAGCTTCCCAAAATCCTGACCTGGAATTTGTGAGCCTAATCAGTGCTTGTGTGGTATCACTAAGTTTCGATGTAATTTGTTACACGGCATTTGATAACTGGTGTTGCCTATCTCCAAATACTCCAGAGGAAGATGGAAAGCTGATCCTTGAGGCCGGGTGGGGGGTGGGTGGCAGATCAAGGGAGACAGAAAGGTAGACTGACCTCTCGCGTTCCTCATGAAGCAGGAGAGGAACCAGGACTCCGTCAGTCTGGGACGCTTACACACGGCCCTCTCCAGTGTGGGGTTAATATAAGAGGGCTTTGTAAAGTTTTCCACTGTGAGAGGGGGCCTAGAGTTCTTGTAGGGTGACATTATCAGAAAGAATATGTAGACATGATGAGAGTTTTCCGACAGGAAGCTAGTTTTTGAGGTGGGGGATGTGTCTGATTTTCAGATGCACGAGGAAGGGGCATACTACAGCCAATTCCACAGCCCCTCCCTCCCTCACCAAACAACCCAAAGTTACCCCTCCCCTCAGCACTCAACCTGGTGAGGATTGAAATAAATGCCTTTGGCTTAGAAGATGCCAGGGACTGAAGAATTCACAAGACTCAGAGGGGTTGTGGGACATCAGGGACTCAGTAGGGTAACAGGGAGGGAGGGGAGGAAGAGGCCTGGATTTTAGGAGGGGGTGGGGTTGAAAGCCAGAGGGAGAAGAAGAGTCTTTGAAAAAAGCATCCTACTAGAAAAATATTTGAAAATTGTGGATCGATGGAACTCCCTCAAGCTTCCCCTCCCTCATTCTACAGAAGAGCAAGGAGAAGAATCTGAAGTGGTGTTTTTCCCACAGCAGGTAGACAAGCCTGTCTGAGAGGTGATCCCAGGAAGCAGGGAAAGCGGGGGAGTGAGGCAGGGTGGCGAAGGCGGCCAGTGAAGGTGTGTTATCAGGCCAGTTCTCCTGTGGGCACCTGGGCAGAGCAGACCCCACCTTGTCATGCCACCCTGGGGGCAGGAAGCTGGTGCTTATCCTCCAGCTCCCATTGGTGGCTGGCTGGGCTGCTTGTGGGCCCTCCCAGCCTGCCCCTCGCCATACCTGGGCAGAGGGAAGCCTGGAGAGAGTTGAGTGCAGGTTTGGCTGTTTCCTGGAGTGCTCGCTCCAGGAAGAGGGGTATGGGCGGGGCTGTGGTGGCAATGCAGCAGAGCAGCTGGCTTTCACAGAGTCCCCAGGCTTGGAGGCCTTTCCCAGGGAGCCAGGAGGCCCTGCTGGCTCAGACTCCTGATTGGTGAGCAGCAAAACCTGTAGGAAGGTGGTTAGCTCTAGACTGGATGCCTAGAGAGTGCTGCCGGTTACCTGTTTTAGGGGAAAGGGTCAAGGTGGAAGTTAAGAGGAATTGGTTCAAACTCTGACTCAGTTCCTGACTCACCACATGCTTTTATTACGCTTATCTCCTTTCTCAGCCTCAGTTTCTTTAGCTGCAAAATGGGGCTCATACTGTCTGTTCCACCTGACTTGAACGCTTAGAAGGACCATTGTAGTGGGTATTGGTAGCTCGCCTTCCCATCCTCTATTTGCCCTCCTCGTGACAACATTTGGGGACCCTGCTCCTAGAGCAAGTGGTTTCGGTGGGACTCCACCCCTGGATCCAGCCGATCTGAGCATGGCATCCCCCTGGCCATGTCGATTGGTTCCGAGTTGAGCATGTGCCCTGAGCCCAAGCAACCAGAGTGAATTTCAGTGCATCTGTGGGAGCTTTTGGAAAGCTCCACTTTCCTGATGGCCTTGACTTTGAAAGGAAAAGAAGCTTATCACTACCTGGAGCCTTAAAATGAAGCCAACGCAGGCAGAGAGAAAAGTAAGAGAGGGAGAGAGAAAGGCAGGTCCTAATGACTGCTCGAGTCCCTGAATCAAGCTGTGCCTGAAGCTGCCTGGTACCCCCCACCATCTCAGTTATGTGAGCCAACACAGTCCCCTGCTGATTGGAGAGTTTGTTGAATGGCTGAATAAACGAGTCCGCCAAACAGGGGACCTAACTTGCATCTCCTGTTATCACTTAGAGAAATGGGCATGAGGGGAGGTGGAAGAGGCGGCTGGAAGGGGGGCCGGTGTGAGCATTTTCCTTTTTCTCTCTAAAACTGGACACGCTGTCATTCTTGTTTTGTGGGGTAAGCCAAACCCGGCAGCATTATGAGGATGAGAGAGGGTGTGATGAGCCAGGACAGGATCCCAAGGAGATGGCCTTAGAGAGGAAGCCAGCGTCCCTTCCAGGGAGTCTGGGGATTCATCTTAGGCTTCGGAGCCCAGCCTCTCCCTGGGGCAGGAAGGAAGAGCAAGCCTAGAACGTGAGAAAGATAGGGCTCTAGGTGCAGCCAGTTTAGATGCCTGCCCTTCTGGTGACAGCCTCTGTGACAGGCTGTCTCAGGTGGCTGTGAGCTCAAATCTGACTAGCCTGTGTCCTCGTGTTCGCTTCGGCAGCACATAGACTAAAAAAGTTGGAACGATACAGAGAAGATTAGCATGGCCGCTGCGCAAGGAGGACACGCAAATTCATGAAGTGTTCCATATTTAAAAAAAAAGGGATAAATAAATAAATAAATAAATAGCTCATGCCCTGAGTGCTGGGCCTAGCACAGGGCATCAGAGTGGACGCATGGGATGAGGCTGAGGCTATCAGTCCCTTTCCTAGTGAGAAGGACATTTGTGATAGAGTCTCAAGTGTGTGCCTCTCTCTCCTCACTCACATCAAGCCTCTTTCTCGTCGGCGTTCAGTTGTCTTCTTATCCCTGTGGCACAGACCTGTGAGCACCCCATTTGTAGCCCTTAAGTCGTTGGTCCCCCCAAAAGAGGATATTTTCCCAAAAGCCCACCAACTACAAGCAGATAAAGATCCAGCTGTGTGGCCTTGGGCAAATGTCTTGGCTTCTGTGATTCTCAGTTTCCTGATCTGTAAACCGAATATAACTCATTCTTTGTGGGCTAGGTGAAGAGTAAATGAAGGAACGTATGTGAAAGGGCGAAGCGCTGTGCTTGGCACAAAGTTGGGTGCAACAAAAGAGAATTCCCGTTGTCCAGCCTCCACCTAAGGTCGAACTTGGTTCGGGAGATTTCTGTGGCTTGACTTTGGGTGATGAACACACAGTACAATGTACAGAGAATGTATTATAGGATCGTACACTCGAAACCTATACAATTTTATGAAACAGTGTTACCCCAATAAATTGAATAAAAATTAAAAGAAAAAAAGAAAAGGGAATGATAGGCAGTATTCACTTCAAGTACAGTAACGGTCAGGGAGCAGTTTCACCTTGAGCTTGAAGAATGGCCCTTGTCATTCCTTTCCAGGTAGGTTTCTCCACCCCCGTGTTAGAGAACCAACCAGAAACACCCTTCTTTTGAAGAACATCTACAGTAAAGGTTTAACTTAGTCACTTAAAAAAACAACCATTTCTGTGGATTGATTCCACATGAGCCCGTGTGTCCACATATGTGTCCGTGTGTGCACAGGTATGTGGGTGCCGTGTTTTCAAACACCTGAGTGTGGGTGTGCATAAACACAAGCGCGTGTGTATATATATGTATGTGTGCTGGTCTGTGTGCGTGCCTGTGTGTGTTTTCCCAGCACCATTAGTGGAGAGCCGTAATTCTGCTTTATGGCAGCGGCAGCAGCTCGTTCCCCTGCCACTAAGCTACCTCCCTCCACTCTCTGGGGGTTCGGGGGCGGGGGGAGCTGCAGCCGCCCCTCTCCCTGCGTGCTGCTGCGTGAGCAGCGGCCACCCCTTTCCCTCACCATATGCCTGTCTTTTACAGTTCTTTGGAGCGTGGTGCTCATAGAGTGGCTAATTAGCTAAATGAATTAAGTGACATCCATACGCGTAATTAGCAAATGGTTATAAGCAGCTATTCTCCTTGGGATGTCTAAAATTTCTAGGGGTCAGACACTGCGGGGGTGCTTTAGGGAGTAAATAAGAACGGGCAGCGTGAGTGCCAAGGCCAGGCCTGGGGGGCTCTGAGAGCTTGATGGCCTGGCTCTGGGGAGGGGCGGCGGCGGGAAGAAGGGAAGAGGTGCCCGTGAGCCTGCTAGGGGGAAACCTACTCATAACGCCCTGGGAGTCGGGAGGCCTGGGTTCTGGCCGCAGTCATGCAGGTTTCTGTGACCTCAGGTAAGTCCCCTCCCCTCTCCGGGGCATGGCCTCTGCTTCTAGGAGGGATGGGTGGAAGCAGCTGGTTTCTTAGGGCTCTCCCAGCTCCGATGCCTCCCCTGTCTTAAGCCAAACTTTCCAACAACAAACAGGGCAGAGGTGGGGTGATGCGCCCACTTCTTTGTCCCAGAGCATGGCGGCACGACGCTCTCTTAACACCTGTAGGGTTTGTGCAAGCTGTGCCCTCTGCCTTTAACGTCCTCCAGGGGGCGGTGTTTCTGAAGATGCTCGGGCTTTCTAAGTCAGGTCCAGAGGCGGCCCGTCTCGTAACCCTGAGAAGAGAGCTGGGGAAAGAGCGTGGTGCCTGCTGCTCCCCCACTCCCAACACGAACGGTGGGACTGGAACCTGGCCATTACCGTAAATACTGTTATCCTGAAAGGGAGGGAATGGGAGACACGCAGGAGTTGGTAGTGGTTCTTAGCAATTCTGAAATTCCGTCAGGCAGGCATTTTTCAGGCCCCCTTCCTTGGAGATGGAAAACATTCTTTGGGTAATAGCTCCTTTATGCATTGTTCTCCGTGGCCTGTGCAGGGCTCTGCGGGACGTCCTCCCTTTCCAGTCCTCCTCCACCTCAGGTCTCAAAGAATGCTGGGGAATATACCCAAGCTGGGGATGGAGACGTTTCTCAGGAACTTTCCCATAGATGGCTAGTGGCCCAAGGGCCATTTTATTACTGAGCAGTTACAGTCTCTTAGCTCAAGTTGGTAGTTCTTTTGAGAGTAGTACCCTTTTGAAAACAGATGATCCTTATCTGTTCCTTTGTGATTGGTTCCATATGCCAGGAAACCCCACCCCCAGTTCTTCTGTAGACACAGAACACATAGATTTGCTCTATTTTGTTGTTTTCTCACCCCACGCCTCCTTGATTCATTAGTTACATGTCTTTATTTAGTGAAACTATTTAAAACTTATATTTTAATTATAGTTACCATACAATACTCCATTAGTGTCAGGAGTACAACATCGTGCTCCGATATCTATATACCTTCTGTAACTCCCTGATTTACGCGGGTATCTCGGGCCGGCATGTGTCGTTGGGTCTGTGTTTTCCTGTCATCTCCAAGCTTTGAACTCACCCTTAAATATTTCGGTCTGTGCTGACTGGGACTCAGCAAACTACGTTCCCCAGGTGGCCTTGCCTGTTGGCTTCCTGTTAGGTTCTTCTGATGGGGGAATTGGCAGGAGATGAGAAGGTGCCGGAAGGGGAAGCAAGACTTCCTTCCTTATTTCAGGTGCACTAGCACCCCTCCCAGTAGCAAGACTGGCTGCGATTCAGCCGGCAGCTTCTTTCGGCTTCCCTCCTCCCCCCTCCCTCCCGCCCTTTCTTTCGTTTGAAATGACGGAGGGAACTGTGAAAGGTTATATGGAGGTGGGGAAAGCAAGGTGGGGGATTGGATTATAGGACAGTTAACAAGATTATGTGCTCTCTGGAGGGTGGTTACAGTTTATGTATTAACCTTGATTTGTAGTAACAAAGGACAGGGCTTACTTAAGGCAAAAATAAATTTTTACTAAGAAGTTGTAAGACTGGGACAGGATTACCCATCGTGACCTGCCAAATTAGGAATTTACGATCAGATTACCCTGTGAGGTTACTTTCCATAGAGCCCCCCACTTTTTTAATCCACAGCCCCCTGTTTTTGTCTTAAGTCAAAGCTTTGGAGATTTAATTATTTTTTAAAAAGATTTTGTTTACTTTTTTAAAGGGGGGAAGAGGGAGAAAGAGAGGGAGAGAAATATTGATGTGAGAGATACATCAGTCGGTTGCCTCCTGCATGCCTCCAACCAGGGACCCGGCCTGCAACCCAGGCATGTGCCCTGACTAGGAATTGAACTGGTGACCTTCTGTTCACAGGCTGGCTCTCAATCCACTGAGCCATACCAGCAAGGGCTGAAGATTTAATTAGGGTTACAGAACACAAATTAATTGTCAACAACCTTTTTTTAAAAAAAGAATTCCTTTATTTTTATTTTTAGACAGAGGGGAAGGGTGGGAGAAAGAGAGGGAGAGAAACATCAATGTGTGGTTGCCTTTCACGTGGCCCCCACTGGGGACCTGGCCTGCAACCCAGGTATGTGCCCTGACTGGGAATCGAACTGGGGACCTTTGGTTCACAGCTCGCACTCAATGCACTGAGCTACACCAGCCAGGGCAAATTGAAATTGTCAACAACCTTGACCATTTAAATTCACTGGCACTCTCCCTTCCAGGAGCTTTCCCTTCCCTCTCTTCTTCCCCACAGGAGTGCATCTGCTAAACTCTAAGGGACCCCAAGAGACTTGAAACCAGGGGAGCAGTGGGCAGCGGCAGCTCATCCCAGGCTAGCCCCTGACCCTGTCTTCAAGGCCCCCTTTTCTATGACTTCCCAGAGGGCCAAAGCAGCCCCTCCTAGGCTCTCTCCCATTGCTTCTTCTGTCCTACCATTGCTTCACTATCCCCAGCTTTAATAAA
>PVKM010014259.1:0-29245 GCA_004027735.1 Carollia perspicillata
ACCACACTGTGTCCATGTCCATGAGTCCTTTTTCCTTTTTGCTCAATCCCTCCACCCCCTCACCTCCCCCAGTAGCTGTCGTCTGCTCTCCACCTATCTAAAAAGGGGTAAAACTTTTTTTACCCTTTGCGACAGCACGGATGGACCTGGAGAACCTTATGCTAAGTGAAATAAGCCAGTGAGAAGAAAACAAGTACCATGTGACTTCACTCCTATGTGGAATCCAGTCAACAAACTGGATGAACAAGCGAAGCAGACACAGATTCGTAGATGGAGAGCAGACGACAGCTACTGGGGGAGGTGAGGGGGTGGAGGGATTGAGCAAAAAGGAAAAAGGACTCATGGACATGGACACAGTGTGGTGACTCTGTGGGGTGGAGGTTATAAGGGGACTAAGTGCTGGTAAAAACACAAAATTATTAAATAAAAAAAAGAACTATTTGTGCATTACCACCAGTTTTCTCTAAGAGGTGTAAAAATAGTCCCCATAGAAAATGCAGTTTTCCAGTGAGGCACAAATTGTTCCCTATAATGCATACATTAACTCTAAGTAGTACCTACATGTCCCCCCTTCTTTTGTTTTCCTTCTGGGGATATTCAGAAACAACATTACCTTAACCAGATGTATTGAATGACACCCACCCATGTGGAAACAAAGACATTTCAACTTTGGAAAAAACAAAATTAGGTGGTGATGGCTGCATGACGTTGCACACGTGCTGAGTGCCACTGAATGCCCACTTAAAATGGTTCAAGCAGAAAACTTTATACACGTATCTTACCACGATAAAAAGAAGCTAAAACAAACGTTAGGCAAATAGTTTCGGTGGCATCAAGTCTAGGAGAGAATTGTGCGGCAAGAGTGACACCCCAGTCCTCGCAGGAAGCGATGTCCCAGGAACACTGAGTTACCGGGGAAACCCCTGAACACCAAGACGGCCCCTCTAAGGAGGGCAAAGCCGTGACAATTCACCACCTAAAGGAGCCACAGAGCCACAGGGTCCCCCACGTTCACTAGAGCCTGGAGGACAGCGTGCACAATCATGTGCAGTGAGGGTACACAGGTTAACTAGAGCACATCTATTGGCTTTTACTGAGTTATGTCTACTCAGTAGTGTTTACGAGGGCTTGGGAGTCAGGCAGGCCTGGTTTCATTCTCAGTGCATGCCACGTACTAGTTAGCAGCCCAGTGCCTTTTAACCTCAGTTTGCTTATCTGCAAAATGGGGGTGGGAACGGTAGCTCCTTTTCAGGGATGCTGTAAAGACTAGAACACAGTGGGGAGTGCTGCTGCCATTGTGAAGACTTCATGCAGCTCAGCCATTAGAGTGTCAACACTGCTGAAGTTTTATTCAGAGCTTGAAGTATCATGACTGAAGTGTTTGAAGTAGGTCTCAGTAAAGGATCTTCATTGTCGGGGGTGGGGCAGGGAAGACAAACATAAAATGTGTACCAAGAGTTTCCCACAACACTGGGACTGTGGTCAATGAACAGCAGCAGCTAGGATGATCAATGCCCATTAATGCGAAGTTTTGATGTTTACTGACTTTAGAGAGAGGAAGAGGGGGAGAGAGAAACATCGATGTGAGAGAGAACATCTATCAGTGGCCTCCCATATGTGCCCTGACTGGGGATCAAACCTGCAACTTCTCGGTGCATGAATGATGTTCCAATCAACTGAGCCTCCCAGACAGGGTTAGTGACACATGTTTTTAACCATTACAAATGACAAAGCAATATTCTCAAGTTTACTTGCATTCAGAATCCCTATGTCCACCAAACACTGCACAGGCTGGTCCTCAGTGCAACCCCTGCTGGGAAGTACTGCCCCAGACACCACCGTCTGCCAGAGGGCCCGTGGTGAGATGGTTGGGGCTTGGCCTACCCACGGGCCATGTGCTGGTGGCATTTCTCTAGCTGGGCACCAGCTGTACAAGGAGGGCCCCGAACTCCTGGTCCAGTGGTGGCACCTGTCATTCAGAGGACTGTAGAGGCCCTGATGTAGGACCTCCCTTGGAGAAGAATCTAGAATTAATGAACGGTAAAGCCCAGGAACCTTAGAAATGCCCTTCTGTGACTTGTTCTGAGGGCAGAGTGAAGGGGGAGGAAGCCGCCCCACTTGGGCTGCAGCGATAAAGGCCCAGAGAGGAAGAAGGCCACGCTCCAGACTCCATGCTGGCCGGCAGCCTCCCCCAGCACAGGAACTCCACCGCCTAGGGAGAGACTTGCACTCTCAGGTCTGGGCCAATTCTGCAGTGCGGCGGCCACTACTAGGAATAAAAACAGCATGAAAATTAAGAAGACCAAAAAAGTTTTGAGGTGCTTCTGTATTAGCAGGGTTATTGCAAAAGAACAGATGATAGAGAAGGCAGCTTTCTGGGAGACACTACCTGCTTCCAGGAGCCTTTGGCGGGTTCAGTTGCAAACCGACAACCGGCGGGTATATCAAAGTGAGACCAGGGGACCTGCCCTTCTCCAGGAGGGCCACCAATGCCACAGGCCCCCAAACCCACCGCCCGCCCACCCAAGCAATCAACAACTCTGGAGACAACACCAGTTCTTCTCAAACAGTTTAATAGCAAATAAACAAAGGAAGGTACCACACTTGGCAGATACAAAATGACTTTTTGTCCGTGTGTCTGTGCAATTAAAACAGATTTAGGTTCCCCATTGGGACAAAAGGAAAAACACACAAAAAAAGGAAGGCGATTCTTTTTAAACACATACTCCCTCGCTCCAAACCTGTAACATTTTTTTTCCTTTTTTAATCCACTACACAAACTCTGTGATCAGGTCAGAAAAGCAACAAGGGCTCTTCTTGCCTTTTTTTTTTAAACCATTAAAGTAAAATCCATAATTTTCTACATAGTACAACACAAGTTCACACAAAAAGACATTTTCTTTTGCAAATCAAAACAGGAAAGAAAGGAAAAGCTCAAACAAGGTAAAGGAAAAGCATTTCTACGGCTGAATCACGACTTTGAGCTGATTGAATCCCGTTGTTGCTGCAGAACAGACTGTGCGTTTGGTCATAGTGGCAATTTTTTCTCTTCACATTGTGAAATCACTTTACATTGTTTTCTAGTAGAAAAGGCAAAAAACTGTACAAAACCCCTAGTGTTAAATACAACGTTTGTACCAATAAAAAACTCACACAGGTTTGTCTCCAAAATGTAAAGTTTCTTTTTTTTTTCTTTTTAAATTATTCACAAAAAGCAGCTGGAAATCAGAAAGGCAGCTGCCGCTCCAGGGTCTCAAATCCATTAAAACCACCACAGAACAATTAAAACAATCAGAGAGAAAAGGAAAAGGAAACGTCCAACGTTTGGCATTTGGTTTTATCCACAGGTTTTCCCAGAGCTCCTCTTGGAATTGAAAGCAAAATATATTGGCAAACACGGATTCTGACACACAGGAAAGGGGGCCTCAGCGCCTTCGCCAACAGAGGCGGCTCTGTGCAGTCAGACTGTGGGGTGCATGGCAGTCTTGCTCAGGCTGGGGTTCCTGGCCTCTTTCCCTCCCACTGTCCCTTCCAGGAAATTAAGGAGTCTACCATACACTGGGCCTTCATTTGGCTACCCTTTCCTTCCAGTAAGAGTAGCCCCAAGCATAATACTAGGCAACCTGCTGGGTCCCAGACCAGAAGTTCTGCTGGGATCCCTTCCTCATCAACCCCAGCATGGATGATGCTAACAGTGCTTCTACCTTCCCCACCCCCCTCCCTGGGCCCTTGGCTACCCCTCCCTCTCCGCCCTTCCCTGGATACTCTTCCAGTGCTTCCCAGCTCCTCCGCCCACTAGCAGCCTAGCTCTCTGGCTGGGATCTCTCACAAACTCCTCCTTCTGCAACCTCTTACTGCCACAGACCCATCCCGTGACCTCTCACCTCCTCTAGGCTCTCCCTCACCATTCGCATTCTTACTCAGGCCCTTAGACCCTGGGGGTAGATGGTGCCACATGAGAGGAAGGCAAGTTCCCTTCAGGGAACCAAGGAACTGGCTTGCCTGGCACCCAGGGACAGTAGCTATTTGGCTCTTCACCCAGTTTTAAAAACCAAATCCCTGCCCTTACCCCATCCCACTAGCTAAGCAAGAGCAGAGCTGCGGTGAAGAGCCTGTGTGGGGTAGCTGGTGGCCAGGGCTGTAAACAGTGTGAAGACTGTAGTATTGTGCTTGTCACCTAGGAAAAACGCTGGCAGGTATATTGCCACTTAGTGCACAGATGGCCTCCTCTGACTTGTGAAGAGCACCCTCCTTCCTTGGGACCGAGGGATACTCACTACCCTTAACACGCTAAGCCTCTTGTCCACCCGCAGCCACCTTCTAGATTCTACCTCTGTTCCTCGTGCCTCTCCTGACGCCCTCTTAGCCCATCTCCAACAGGGCAGCTGGCCTCCTGGAGGCCCTGCCGAGGCCGGAGGCCACGCGAGGTGACAGTCTAAGTGCACAGGCAAACGCTCTAAGGGCAACAGAGGAGAAAGTCGCCACTTCAAAATAAACAATACAATCTTGAAAAAATAACCCCACAACAATTTAAAACAGCTTCTTTGAAACCCTTTTAAATCGGTCAGTTTTTGCACAAACTATAGAAAACAGAGAGGTGAAGGTGATATATAAGAAGGTGTGAAGAAACAGCAGGAAACATGCAAAACTTGTTTTTTCTGGGCATAATCTTACTAGGAAAGGAAAAATTCCAAACAGAAGCACAAAAAACAATACAAAAACAAAACAAAAAAATAAAAGCATCACATTTTGCTGTGGAGACTGTAGGAACAAGCATGGAGGGAAGGGGCCAAGGGATCTACAGGCCCCTGCAGGGTGGCTGCAGGGAAGACCCTCCAAATGAAAAGGGCTGGCTGGGGCCCGAACTGCAGCCTGCTGTCAAAAAAGGAAAGGGGGCTCAGGTGTTCTCTGCAGTTGAGAGCTCGGAAAAACAAAAATAAGATCACATGCGGTCTCCTCAAGCCCCACAAACTGTATCAGCAAAATGTGCTCAGGAGCCTCAAAGGTTTCAGTGACATCTTTTATTTCATTGTTTACTTCAAAGTTGTCTTTAAAACTAAGCACACAGAAACAAAGCCTAGAAACGGACTGGCTGTGTGTTCACAGAAATACAAACACCACGCGGTATGTGCTAGTAGGGCTGCTCTGAAGACAATTACAAAGAATTGGAATCACAAAATCAAGTGGTTATCTTATGAAGTTCTAGAAAAATAGATTTTTTTATATTCAAATGCAAGTTTAAATATTTCCCCTTCAGCAGTCGTTCTAGCAAAACCAATTTGGCAGCACAAAAGAAAAAAAAAAGGAAAGAAAAAAGAAAAAACAAAGAAAGAAACAAACATAATAAAAATACACATCAGCATCAAAGATCAACACAAGGTCAAAGGTGAGAGTTCAAGCATCAGAGAAGCTGAAGAGACAGGGATTTGGACGATGTACTTGACGCCACATCGACATGCTTTAGGCACAACGATGAACAAACGGCAGGAATCTAGAAAAAAAAACAAACCAGAAAGAGGGAGACCCACTGAGTTACACAGAGCAATACATCCAAACAAAGAGAGAGAGAACAGGAACACTCACTGTGTACAGCCCTGAAATGAGGAGGCGGGCGGGGCAGGGGCTGGGTAATGACAGGGAACTTTTGCACATGCTAACAATGGACACAGGGAAAAGTCAAAAAGGACATGGAGGACACCAAGAAAACATCCAACTGCCAGAGACAGAAGGGAAACTAAGGCTTGGATCTCCCCTGAAGCGTCCAAACCCATCTAAGAGGCCTCTGGGGGAGCAGAGCCTCCGCCTCTCCAACTCCTTGTTTAAGAACCAGGAAGGAAGGAGAAGCATGGGTAGGAGAACTCTTGAGGGGAGAGGGCCAGGATTTCTCCTCAATCCTGTGGGGATGGCCCTTTGTTCCCAGAAATCCAAGCTCTTAGCTTCCACGCAGGCCCTGGCCACTCATGTGGGACCCAGGAGACAGTGTCTAGCTGCATTCAAGGCAAATCAATTTCATGATGAAACCCAAGTAAGAAACAAACAAAAAAAAACCACAGGAGAAAACACATTTATGAAAATGAACCCCCCACACAACAGTAAAAGGTTGCTTAAGACTTGACTGCGAGTCTCCACTCTCTAAAACGAACACTCTCACACTGTGAGGCTCGTAGGGGAGCAGTGCCTTCACAAACCCTCTTTGGCCTGGGGAGAAAACTGTGCTCAAGGGCAGTGCTGCCGCGCTAACTCACTGGGCAGGGGCAGAGAACAGACAGAAGTGCCCATCTCGTCAGGGGGCCGCTGTGGCAGCCCAGGGCCCTGCTGGGGCAAATGATCCTTTTAGAAAAGAGAACCCACAAGCAGGAACGAAACCTCAGGGCCTGGTATCAAAGGCAGGTTGATCACACCTTTGCCTTTCAAGTCATTTGGAAAGGGGTTTCTGAAGGTCCCAGAGCCCAGGACAAATATGTGGACAATAATGGTGAACGGGGGGAGGGGGGGGGAGGAGGGAGAGAAAGGAAAAGTGGGAACGGAGTGGAGTTCTGGGATTTGGAAAACCCCACGATGGCCAAGGAGGAAGACATAACAGAAGGTTAGCAATCACAGCACCACAGCGCCCTGGAGAGCACAGCTCTCTCCTCCGCCAATTCACAGCATTAATTCCTCCCCCTCTGGCAGATTGGCTGGGCTGCAAACAGGCCACAGAAAGTCAGTAGTTTCAATCATACACAGCACCCTGTGTGTATAACAATCACATTCTGGATTCTACAAAATCCTGGCCTTTTCCAGAGATATAATTTAGGTAATAAATATTCTCCACCCCGGAGCTGTATAAAACTTCTATAAAAATAGAAACGACATTCTTGATTCCAGCTGGTTGGGATTCAGAACAGCGCCTCCCCAACCTAGCATTTTTTTCTTTTTTTGTTTTCTTTTTTCTTTTTTATTTTTATTTTTTGCATTTATTTAAAAAATCCCATCATGACCCTGGAAGCCTTTGGAACAGTTTTATCCTTGAAACACAGGACACATTTCACCCAGTGTGCAGAATTCAAGTTTACGTGGTTCAGCTTAAGTATGTTTCACGTTCCTTAGAGGACAACAGACCCAAGTTATTACTATGAGAAGAGAACAGCTGTCCCAGCTTCAATGGGATAATCCAACACCAACTACAACAGCAAGATGGTCAACCCCTGTCTGTGACCCAAAGGGACAGCAGGACAAGGAGAGAGTCCCCATCTGACTTACTAGCAAACCAACCCCTTTCATCTCATCTCTGCTGTTAGGGGTCAGGACTGATGTGTGTGAAATTTAAGATCCTAGGCACCCAGTCACTGGCCTTGGTGCTAAGAGTCGTATCTTAACAAGGCTACCTGTGCCAAAGCGCACATTCCCAACAGCATGTCCTTCCTGGCTCTCTACGCCCACAGCATTTCTTAGAGCAGAGGCAGAGCCCAGAGGCTGGGGGGCGGGGGGACGGTCACAGGCAAGAGCTGGAGTGAGACCTGTGGGAGGCAGCAGGGAGCTAACTGTAAGCACGTGGACAAAAACGAACAAGGTAATACTGAGGTAAATGAACACTAAATCCATATGGAGGCTGTAAACGTCCTATAGTCTCTGTTGTCCCCAAGAGCAGAAGATAGTGCGGGAGCGGTCAGAAGAAGGGCCTGCCTTGGTGAAAATACTATGCCTGGGACACCTTGACAAGGAGGCGAGCATGGACTTCTCTATCATCTTAAGTACTAAGTGCTGGCTGGCCCCTGGCAAATGTAGCACTCTGGCCTGAAGGGACCTTCTGAGGCAGGCACAACTAGAAACAAGCTCCTCTCCCCAAACTAGATGGCTTTTGATCACTCCGCTCACGAGAGGAGCCCCCTCCGGCCAGGCACTAGAGCCCTTCTTGGTTCTGCCCTCACGATCAAATGGTTTGGGGTGAAATGACACTCCTTGCTGTGGTCAACGACAAGGAAGGAAACCACAGTATCTTCCCTGGAGGCCTTCTCTAAAGGACCTGTAAGAAATGGGTCATGGTCGAATCTGGTGTTGAAATAAACTAAAAATGGCCACTCTGACTGGCTGGTTCTTTCTAGGAGCCACTAGCCAGGCAGGGCCAAATCGACCCCAGTGGTTGGCTGGGAAAGCCAGTAATCAGTGATGTCTCCCTGCTTTTTTGCATATGTCAGGCTAATTTAACAGGGGTTTTATTTCCAGAGAATTGTTAGCCCTTTCTTGGGGAAGAGGGGCAGAAGTCCTGGACGAGAGTCAGAAAAACTGATAGCAAGAACTCAGTACTTCCATGGAAGGCAGCTACGGAAGTTTCCGCATGTCAAGTCCTTCTCACTTTCCTCTGGCACCACCCCCACGAGCTCCACCCACCACGGCTCTTGGACATTAGTTCTCATTTCATCCACTCTTGCAACTTGGGGAGATTCTGGGGGTCAGTTTTTGGTTTCACTCAGTCCTCTCTCTTGGGGTAGTTTTGGGCAAGTCCTGATCTTCTTTTAATGTTTCTCCATTCCCCTTCCTCCCCCAGGGCGGTGTGATGTTGGTCCTTCTCAACACACACTGGTTACAAACACAGCAAACTTTAAATAAAGAAAAAAACTCAGAATATGGCACCTAAACTCCAAAGTAAAACACTGGAAACCAAAGCACAAACTCGTCCTCTGTACGAAGCGAAACTCCCACAGAAGGCAGTAGCTGCGTCTTCAGGGCAAGCTGTGCCTGCGAGAGTGGCAGGGATCAGGGTCCGGGGCTGCCAACACACAGCCTAGGGCTTCGCCTCACCAAGGTGCTCCTCCCCAACTTACCAGAGACCCTCTCACTCCAGTCTGAGGGGAGCACGCTCAGTAGGGCTTGCTGTCATTCTTCGAACGTTTGAGCTGCACTTTGAGCCGCTTCATGCCAATCTGAAAGCCGTTCATGGACTGGATGGCAGCTTGAGCAGAAACAGGATTGTCGTAACTTACAAAACCTGTGTGTCCAAGCAGAAACCTAGGTGAGGGACATAATGAGGCAAGGAGATTCTCAGTCCTCCTTATGCAAGAAATACCTTATGAGCTTAGCTTCAAATCCCAATTTTCCTCAGCAGGGATGAAAAATCTGTAAACTGTTACTGCATAAAATAAATTCCTAACAGTATCACCTGACATTGATGCGGTACTTTCAGTATTCTGGCCAAGCCATTTTCCACACGTCATCTGAGACAGTGCGGGCAAAACTCATGGTGCCCATTACAGAAGTGAAAACACCTGAGGATAGCTCTGACTGGAGCGGCTCAGCGGATTGAGCGCCAGCCTGAGAACCAAAAGATCACCAGTTTTGATTCCCAGGCAGGGCACAGGCCTAGGCTGCAGGCCAGGTTTCCCAGTTGGGGGCATGAGAGAGGCAACCAACTGATGTTTCTCTTGCACACTGATCTTTCTCTCCCTATTTCTCCCTCCCTTCCCCTCTCTCTAAAAATAAATGAAATCTTAAAAGAAAAACAACTGAGGCTCAGGAAAGACGTTATGTAAATCTGCATGAGGATAAGTTAAACAACAACCCAAACTCCACCCAAGTTTCTGCTATCAGCCCCTTCCCTTTCTTTCTCTGTGGTAAAAGAATTACCCCCCTACCCAACACACACACCAGAAGGGAAGCCAACATACCAAAACACTTGCTCAGGTTTGTCTGCTTGTCTATAAAAACCTTGGCAGACACGACATTCCCAAAGGGCATAAACATCTGCAGCAGGTCCTGATCTCCAAACTCCTGGGGCAGGTGGTAGATGAACAGGTTGGCTCCCTCTGGACCTTCAAGACACCCAATGATTCAAAAGGTATCATCAGTGTGAAGCAAACTTATCCTCCTGCACGTCTCTCATTTCCTCCTGGTGTTAAAAGTGTTAGCACCCCAACGGATTCTCCAACAACAAAACAGGTTATTGAAAGGCAATCACTGAAACAGATCCCTTCCCCCATGTTTAGCCATGCTCCGTGTCTCACTGAGGGACATCGGAATCTGACCCTGTGGAGGAAGGTTATCTACACAATGAAGTAGGGAAACCTGCATGTGCAGCATAAAACCAGAAACTAGACGCTTGTAGGAAAACAGAAAAGGAGGTAGAAAGAACTTATAAGCAAAACAGGTTTCAAAATTATGTCTAGAAATTATAGGGACAGCAAAGTGAATTGGTAGTTGCTAGAGGCAGGAAGTGGGGGCAAGGAAATGACTACAAAGGGACATAAGGGAATTTCTGGGGGTGACAGAAATGTTCTGTATTTGAGATGGTGGTTAGACGACTGTAGGCCTCCACCAGAGCTCACAGAGCTATATTCCAAAAAAGTGAACTTCACCTTATGTCAATTGTACCTCAGTGAAAAGAAATTACATTTCAAACTATGATTAAAACTGAGCTCAAAAATAGCATATACTTTCCTCCTCCAACCACTCAACGATTTTCTAACCAAGAAGAGTTTCATTATAATCACAGTGCAGCCATTCTCCAGCCGCCCCGGCCTCCCCGATGCCATCAAACACGCTGAGGAACACTGCAACCTCAGGGCATATGCATTTGCTGTTCCTCTGCCCCCATTACTCGTCTTCTTCTGCCTAAATGGCAACTTAGAGACACCATCTCCAACCACTCCCTATAAAATGCAGTGTCTCCGGCACTCCCTACCCCCCTTTCTTGTTCATCATGTTTCAGTGCGCCATCTGGAACACCTCATGCTTTTCCTAGTTTATTGTCTGTCTCCACAGTACCACCAGTTCTCCTACTACCACATCCTAAGTCACAAAAGCACCTGATTCAGAGCAGGTAAGGCTGTACTAAACCAGGACTCCTTGCTGCTAAGGCAAGAGAGGACACTTGTCTTTTCCCTACATTAGTGCTTAAACCTTGCCAGCTCCTGGTTAGAAAAGCCCAGTCAAATATAAGCAGAGAGGTGCAGAAGGACTTTCTATTCATACAAACCACCTCAGGCCTCTTTCTGCCTAGATAGCCTCTCGTAAATGTAATGCCATTTATATCAAAACACATACTTCTCCTGCGTCAACCCACGGGCCATAGCTCTTTCTGTCCCATCAGCCTTCATTCTGTCCTCAATTAGTAAAAGCATAGATCAGAAAAGGAGGAAAATGCCAGGATATATCTAAAAGGGACACCCACACTAAAGATCTCCTCTGACAAGATTTATAACTTCTAGAAAAGACTTCCTAATAAAAACAGATCGTTTCTTCATCTAAAAATGGCAGCCCCATTCCAGAAGGGCGTTCAGAGGTATCTCTGATCTGAGCCACATCCAGAAAATGTTCCAAAAGCAGATCACACTTAAAGAGTTTCTCGGTCTATCTTTGACACGGCCCAAGAAAGTGGCAGTCTGACCACCTGAATGGTTCCCTTGGCCTTTGCACTGCCTTTCAGTTCTGGTGCAGAGAGAGAAACCACCCCTGTCCCCAACTCCAGGCTCCCTTTGTACTCCTCACCTTCCTTCTGGCTGCCAGCAGCACCAATGCTCTGCTGTGTCAACAGATTCTGGTTGTACAGAGTGGGCAGTGCCGCCGCGGCGTACTGCTGGATCCCCGAGTAGGCCTGCGTGAGGGCCTCCATGGTGCTCCCAGTGCCATTGGAAAGGCCACTGCTGCCCAGACCACCATTTAAAGCAGCCATTCCTTGGGTGGGGGAGAGAACAGCATTAACAGGATTGAAACGACTCAACCGATACAAAAGAAAAACTCCAAAGTCCTCCCTTTTATCTTGCTCTTAGTATCACCCTGAGGAGAAATACCCATCTGAGTGGTCAGACTTCAGGACACTCACCAAGCCTTGTCGCTAATGGAGATATTACCTCCTTTCCATCTGTGCAAGAAGGGATACCACTCACACATGACTTGCCCCGTTTTTTCTTTGGACATGGTACTGAGCAGTACATTACCTGTGTTCTCATTTAACTTAATAACCCTCCAAGTATTCTATTCCCACTTCATAGATGAGAAGATGACCTTGGAAAGGTGGTCAAAAGTTATGGCCAGTGAAGGGACAGAGGTGGAATTTAACTCAGGTCTGACTCAAAATTACATGATTATTTTTAAGTTCACTGGGCCACTCCATCAGTCTAACAGTGCCCTTACCAGAGTTGTTTATAGTGTGCCACCTGCACAAAGAAAGGCCGAATGACATCCAGGGGCTGCATCTCACCTGCCAGAGAGCTGACGTTGAGGCCTGCCGTGGCTCCAGCTAATGTCTGCAAGGCTCCAAGGGAGGCGATGGGGTTGACAGAGCTGCTGCTGCTGGAGCTTGGTGAGGACCCTGCTACCAGAAATCCCTGAGTTAAACTCCAGCCAACACTTGCCTTCTCAAGTCAACAAGAACCAAAGCCCAAGAGTGATACTACTTAAGTGTTCTCTTGGTAAGAAGGTCTTTAGTTACTAATTTTGATAACTGTTCCTGCTGAACATCAAGTCAAATGATGGTTACAAGAAATTCAAAATTGTGAGATGTTTAAGTCAGAAGATGGCACATGAAAATCTGTTGCTCATGATCTGTCTCCTTTGGAAGTGGGTGTTACCTACTCTCCAGAATGACATATCCCTCTCTTGGGATTCTGCCCAAGGCACACAAGGGCCCTCTGGACCATCCCACACTTACCTGAACTGGTGAGTACGCTGAGGGGACTGCTGGATGTAGTGAGAGCATTGGTACCACTTGGTGTGTTCTGAGCAGCACTAGCTGCAGCAGCTAGGGCAGCCAAATTCTGTAACTGCATTGCATTCAGCCCTGCAACATCCAAAGCAAGGGATCAGTGAGCAGATACGGGTGCCTTCCATCCACTCCAGCAATGACAGCACACACTGGGAGAAGGCTAGTTCCCAAGAGGAAATGTTCTAGATAAGCCTTATGAGCAACCTACAGGGCTCCACAAAGATTCAGATATCACTCAGCTCATTAAGAAACTTGACATACTTTCCTCGGAAGAAGTATCTAATCCAACTGCACGCCACCCCAAGTGAGCATTAATAAAGAGACAGGCAATTAGGAAACTGGGAAGGAGAGGGACGTCTGTGGTCTACCACGTAGCCAGAGGATGACAAAGCCAAAACCTGTGGCACACAATGGGACTGTATCCGAGCCCCTCACTCAGACTTTACAGGAAATGTGTCCTTTGAAATGGAGATAACCAGCAGAAAACGTAGCAGAGACCCCAAAAGGGAGGAACAACAGGAGAGAATACATGTGAGGATGGCAAGAGGAGAAATAAAGAAAAAACCACCACCTGAATAGCACATTAGTCATTAGAAGGAGAGAGAAAACAAGGGAAAGAAAGTTTCCAAATGGAACCTAAGCAATAACTTAAAAGGAGAGCCAGAGAGTCAAACCGCACTGACAATGTGTTGCAAACCATTTAGTGGATGATGGGAAGGCAGAGGGATGGGGGGAAGAGTTAATGAGAATACAACACAGATTCGCAATCTGGCAACTTCCTCGGTCCCTGGGACAAAGCAAACAACTATCAAAATTTTTCAAATGGCAAAATGTAGCTCACCCAAGACCACCCCTTTCTCAATGGCACTTGCCTAGCTTTATCTCACTGCCAAAGGGGCAGACAGGTAGGTTTGAAGCTCCCCACTCCCACTAACTTATTCTGATAGATCTTGCCTAGGTTTGTCTGTGGAACTTCATTTTGTTATAAACTCAAGTATGTCAATTAACTTTTCCATGCATAGTAATAGCAACAAAAGGTAATTCAGCTATGGCATAACATAGAGGGGACACAGAGGTAAACTAACTGCCTGGATTCTAGCAACTTTGGGGTAAGCCATTTGCATGGAAGCCTTCTTAGACTTTTCTTCAGAGTTGCTGGAAAAGTCTCTTTATTGTGAAAATAAAAGAGCTGCAGCGATTTCCTTCTGATCAAAATGGCCTCAGAGAGTCTGCAGGTGCTAACAGATCTTTCCCATCTTCTTCCTCAACAGAGGTTTAGAGGGATGGGGAGAACATAACCCCAGAGCAATCTGGCATCAATAACTAACAGAGTCACCTTCTAGAGACAAGGCAGTTGAGTCCTGGGATGTTCGTCTCATGTCAGGTTTATGGAGTGGAAAAAGAAATTTTTTCTGCACAACAGTGCAAAACTGTCTGTCGTTAGCTGGGTCTGTTGGCCTGGCTGCTGCTGCTCCTCTGCAGCAGCGAAACACTTACCTCCCATTGGGTGGAGGCTGCTCAGGGTGTTGAGGTTCCCAGAGGAGGCAGTCTGCTGAAGGAGCTGCAAATAAAGCTAGACATTACACCAAAAAACAGAACAAGAGTGAGAGTGAGGGCTGGTTCTGCATCTGGGATAACTCTACAGCACAGCAAAGCGAGAGTGCAGAGGCCCCAGAGAGAAGAATGTTGAAGACAAGAACCCAAGCCAACACAACAGAAACAAGACTTATGACAGCACAGGACAATACAACATAGCTAAAGCCCTGGCCCAGAAGACGGTAATGTTCACAGAGTACTGAGCCAAGCTCAAGTGCCCGGGCAAGAGAACGCAGCACAGCAGAGGACAGAAGTAGAGCAGGGAACTAAGCTCAACTCAAGTAGCTATGGAGTTGACTGCGATGCGGGTCTGGTATGGATGACTGCCATTTTCTACATCCTCTCTCTCAAGTTCTCCTTAGTTAAGTCCATACATCTTATTTTGCAGATTGTTTCCATCTGGATACCCAATTTCTATTTCAAACAACTATTTTAAATATCAAATCTGACTGCTTCAGGGTATTTTTTGGAGTCATTCTTTAACAGCCACAACAGACCCAAAACTAGATCACTCTCTCTCATGCTATACATCCATTGAGCCCATTTATCTCCTCCCCTCTAAATTGGTTTTCACTGTTGCAGATGACCAAATGATTGATGGGCCAGTCCACATCAGTTCAGTGTACATTCTCTTTCAATGGAAACCCCATAACAAATAAAGCAAAAGGACCTTTCCATGAGCTTATGGATCTCCATGGCCTTGACCTCGTTCTGTATCTCAGAAAACCACAATCTTCATCTAACCAACCTGCTGAAAACCTCTGCTCCAATCAAACGCAATCAGTGTTCTTAATGGACAACTGGTATTCCTGTTTCTAGATTCTTTATTCAACCTGTTGTCCATTCCCATAAACATCTGACCTTGTTTCCCTGTCATGAATCCCTTTGGTCCACAAACTTCCAGAAACAGAATGAAAAAAAAATTGTACACACAATTTTTTACCAAGTTCTCAAAGGAGTCCACAACCCCACACAGATTAAAATCCACTTCTCTAATCCAACAGAGATCAGGTTCAATCCACATATTCACAGAAAAAAACTTCATAACTAATGATGCACTATCACTTATACAGCCCATTAGCATTCACGTCTTCATTTTTGTCTTCTTAAAGACCTTAGGCGATGTGTTTGGGCCCAACTAGGGGACTGTGCATACTGTACTTGGCCCCTCCATTTCCTCCATAAACAAAAATGGCTCACAGGGAGATCATATCTAACTTAAAGAAAACACAGCTCTCACCACATGCTATCATGTACTTGCTGGCAACGACAAGAAAGGGAGTGTTCCCTGAAAAGATGCTCTAAACTCTCCAAGAAAAGTAAATATACATCATGGAGATCATTTTCAAAGCATTATCATTTTGGCAGAAGAGATTTCTGAATTTTTGAAACTGATCTGTTTAAACAGAACAACAATCTGATCTGTTTAAATAGAACATCTACACTTTTTGACTTCAGAGAAATACTAGCTAGAATGAATCGGAATGTCTAACACATTAGAAGTATGGAGACCAGGGGAGCATCAAATTAGCCAGAATTCAGTATTAGAGGAAAGAAATCACTGCCCTTCTTGTTTCTATACAGAATAATCTTTGAAAGGATGAGGACTAGATGACTCTAATTATTCTGATTATATATTTTTGGACTATCCACATAAATCTAGTGGTATCACCATTTATTTTCTTTCATTGGTAGCTTTACAGATGATCTTTTCTTTCTGATTCACAGATAACAGAGTTTTAATTATGTTGTCCTGTCTGCAATTCTTTTTAAAGGTTTAAGCAGTAATAATCTGTAATATTGCAGACCTAGTAAAACTTAATGATAAATAGCAGCTGGTCCCTCCTCCTTCGGACTATATGACTTAAGCTCAACGAGAGAGATCAAATTAAAAGAAAACCTATTTACTATATAGTGAATTCAAATATACAGCTGTAATACTCATTGAATAATGTCCATGTTTGATCTCTCAATTAGCAGAGAGAAACATTTATCGTATTATTCAGGGAGACTCAGTAAGGTCTTTAATAATGCCCCTTACACCTGGCAGAAAAAGACATGGAGAAAAATATTTGGTAGTTGACTCTCTCAGGAATATTTTTTCTTGGGGGCAGGGACATGAGATGTTTCTACGTCTTTTTATCAGGAAATTACAATTTCACTCTAACTCAAGGTGTAACCAAAGATGTGTGACCAGAGAGACAGAGAGAAAATAACATGACTTAAAGAATATTGCATTGCCTGTTTACATAAAATTTCAGTGTGCTAGTAATAATCTGTAATATTGTAAAAGTTGTAAATGCCACTGTGTCTGTTAGCTGGGAACAGCAGATGAAGAAACAGCTGGGAGCTTGCATAGTCTGCAAAAAGCAAACCACAAAGACTCACTGCTAAATACTGGGGTCCAAGAGTATTTAGACCAGCAAGGTTTCCCCACACAGATGCTGCGCTGATTTGCTGCATCTGCTGCTGGAGCTGCTGGGCCATTCTCTTCTGTTCTTTGTCCTTCTGCGTATCAGCAAATTTTACCACCATGGGGGATGAGCAACCCTATGAAAAGACCAAAACCAAAGAGTCATATTCTTCCTTTGGGTGTAGGAAAAATCCTCGTTTCTAATGACACAACAGGCTCCACTCTAATTTTATTCACTGCCAAATTATTCTCTTCCTGATACACATAAATGGCAAAAGATAATTTAAAAGGGCAACTAGTTCCAATATGTTAATTTTAATATTAATTTATGTTTGGCCTACTTAACTTTTAGAACAATCAGATGCTATACTGCTGCTGGGCTTCGAAGGCCAAATGTCCTAGCACCCTCAGGCTAAGGAACTTCCTTCCCCCTTCCATTCATCTGTTCCCTACCTCCATGGTCTGTGCTTGGTGCATTGCCTTGATAGCCGTCTGTGCCATGGCTCTTGTTGTAAAAGTCACAAATGCACAACCTAATAAGAGAAGGATCAATAACTCATTCATTCATTTCCTTGTTTATTTATAGACATTAACTAAGCACTTAACTCTGTGTCAAGTGCCATACTAGCAATACAGACATGGTTTCTGCCTTCAGGACTTCATGATCTAGTGGAAGAGAGAGCCATGTTACACCAGGGTGATAAGTGCTAAAAACCAAGGAAGCATAGACAGGAAACAAAGTGCTGGAGGGATTAGGGAGGATTCACAGCCTCCAGTTCCTCCTGGGAATAAAATATTTCCATTTTGACATCAAGATCATCTCTAAGCATAAAAACAGAGAATTTTAACACATGACATCGAAGGGGAGAATATAAACTCCTTCAGGATGATGGGAGAATACAACAGGGATGATACTGTAGTTGTGACAGGACCTAGACATGTAACACCACACCCGACTTCTCCATCATGACACAGCCACGCTGGCTGGAGATCGCAGTTTTCCACTGATCCAATCCAACGGAAAATCCAAATTCAAGAGGAGCATCTTCAAAAGTTTAAAAATGTACTCACCTCGGCTCAATCCATCAGGTCCCCTCAATATCCGGCATTCTTCAATCTGCCCAAATGAAGAGAACATGACTCGGATGTCATTTTCAGTGCACTTCTTGGAAATCATACCGATAAACAGTTTCCTGTCTTCCACTGCTGAGAGAGTAAAACACAGAAGGTTTGAACGTTATTATACCAGACCGAGTAGCCCAGAGACTCAGGAGTCAGGACCACCTGGGTTTGAACGCTGGCTCTGATGCCTTGATACCATTTGCAGATTCTAAGATATACTTTGTTCCTCCCTGTACAAACAATTATATCTTAAAGTTATCATTAAAAGCTCTTAGATAAAATAAAGTAGTTTTGTGATCTTATGAGAGTTACCTCAAGAGTAGCTGTAGGTCTTATTAAATTAAATGCACAGTGCTCAGATTCTTACCTAGCACTTGGTAATATTTGCTCTTACTAACAAAACTACTACTATTTAAAGAATGAGTTTTCACACTTCATTGATATGACTAGAGAAACAGGACACACCTTTTAGAAAGC
Organism: Carollia perspicillata; assembly: GCA_004027735.1. Taxonomy (NCBI): domain Eukaryota; kingdom Metazoa; phylum Chordata; class Mammalia; order Chiroptera; family Phyllostomidae; genus Carollia; species Carollia perspicillata. The sequence continues at coordinate 18,288 of PVKM010014259.1, forward strand.
CCAACTATCCACTTTCCTTTTCTAACTGTCCTCTTGAGGACTAAGGGTATCCTTCCTTCCTTCCTCATTCCCCACTTCACTTTAGTCCATAAGAAATTAGACTGATCAGAACATTCCAACACCCAGTCAAGATGGCAGCATGGTAAACACGGCAGCCTCCTCATACAAACACATCAAAATTACAACCAAAATTTAAAACAACCATCACTCAGAATAGTCAGAAACTGAGTTGAATGGAAGTCTTACAACTATGGAACTAAAGAAACCACACCCATTTAGGCTGGTAGGAGGGGTGGAGATGCAAAATGGGTTGGTTGCACATCCATGTGTGATGGACAAAAACTCGGCAGGGATATCTTCAGAGCGAGGAATCCCAGTCCAAAGTAGGCCCCCTAGCCCAGGGTTCCAATGCTAAGAAAATAAGCCCCTCTACCTTCTGGCTGCAAAAATCAGTGGGAACTGAACTGATAGAAGAAACTTCTGGAGCCCAAAGCAGTTCCTCTTAAAGAACCTACACACAAGACTTATTCAGACTCACTCCCTCTGAGCTCCAGCACCAGGGTAGCAGTTTGAAAGGCACCAGTGGCATACAGGGAGGAACTGAAGTGTCTGGCATCAAAGGTGAGAGCTGGGGGACAGCTTTGTCCCAGACAGAAAGGTGGGCAGAGGCAACTGTCCTTTTTCTGAACTCTCTCCCGACAGCCACAGAGCAGGCAGGGGGTGCCATATCTGAGACTCCATCAACCTAACACTGTTTGACCCACCTGGGCAATCTCCAAAGACTCTGCCCCACCAAAGCTACTTTTCCATATGAATGGCTGGCCTTGGCTCAAGCTTCACAATTTCCTAAATCCTTTCAAACAAGCAACAGCCAGCCTCAGTAAGCCCCCAACCCCCTTACCTCTTGCTAAGAGGTCCCAGGCATACCACTAGCAGCAAACAGCCTAGACTCATAGCTTGGCTTTGCCTGGGAATCAATCTCCAAGGCCAACACAAGTAACAACAACCATCTCAGAATACTTTATAGCTCAGGCAGGGCAAAACATAGGTGTGGGCTGACCGTGGTCTGCACCACCCATGAAACACCATAGCCTGCACATCCAGTGGACAGCTACAGACCATGTTGGAGTGCCACCACCCTGCCCCTGCACAGTTGATCCTCCAAGGAGGGGAGTGGCTGGTGGTCAGTGGTCATAGTCAGTTCTTACAACTGACTGGCCTGGGTAAATCTCTCCCATTGATCCGCCAACAGCAAACAAGGCTCAACTGCAAGAGGAGGGTGTACTCAGCCCATACGAAGGGTGCACCTCGAGTACCCAGCTTGGGAAATGGGGAGGCTGTGCTACTGGACCCTACAGGACACCTACTATATTAGGCCACACTACAAAGACATGGAGTCATGGCAGCTCTACCCAATATGTAGAAATAAAACATAGGGAGGCTGCCAAAATGAGGAGACAAACGTGGCCTAAATGAAAGATCAAAACTCCAGAAAAAGAACTAAACAAAATGGAGGTAAGCAATCTATCAGATGCAGAGTTTAAAACACTAGTTGTAAAGATGCTCAAGGAACTTAGTGAGGACCTCAACAGCCTAAAAAAGATCCAGTTGGAAACTAACGATACACTGATTGAAATAAAAAACAATTTACAGGGAAACAACACTAGAATGGATGAAGCCAAGAATTAAATCAATGATTTGGAACTTAAGGAAGCAAAAAACCACCAATCAGAACAAAAAGAAAAACAAAACCAAAAAACTGAGGATAGTGTATGCAGCCTCTGAGATAACTTCAAGCATTCCAGCACTTGCATCATAGGGGTGCCAGAAGAAGAGAAAGAGCAAGGTATTGGAAATCTATTTGAAAAAATCATGAAAGAAATTTCCCTAATTTGGTGAAGGAAATAGACATACAAGTACAGGAAGCAGAGAGTGTCCCAAACAAGATGATGCAAAGAGGCCCATTCCAAGACACATAATTAAAATGCCAAAGGTTAAAGATAAAGAGAGAATGATAAAGATAAAAGCAGCAAGAGAAAGATAAAAGAGATAAAGATAAAGATAAAAGCAGCAAGAGAAAAGAAGTTAGTTACCTAATAAGGGAGTTTCCATAAGACTGTCAGCTGATTTCTCAAAAGAAACTTAGCAGGCTAGAAGGGACTGGCAAGAAACATTCAAAGTCATGAAAAGCAGGGACCTACATCCAAGATTGCTCTACACAGCAAAGGTATCATTTAGAATTGAAGGGCAGATAAAGAGCTTCCCAGACAAGAAAAAAACTAAAGGAGTTCATCATCACCAAACCATTATTATATGAAATGTTAAAGAGATTTATTTAAGAAAAAGGATATCAAATTATGAATAGAATAGCAATAAATACTTATCAACAACTGAATCTAAAAAACAAACTAAGCAAACAAGTAGAGACAGAACCATGGGTATGGAGAGAGTTTTGATGGTTCCCAGACCAGGAGGTCAGGGGTCGGGGGTCGGGTATGGGTGGAGAGGTAAGGAGATTAAGAAGTACAAATGGGTAGTTGCAGAACAGCCATGGGGATATAAAGTACAGTATAGGAAATGGAGTAGCCAAAGAACCTATACACAACCCAAGGACATGAAAATGGTATGGGAACTGTCCGAGGGAGTAGGGGGTGCTAGGTGGGCGTCAGGGGCAAACAGGGGAAAACTGGGACAACTGCAATAACATAATCAATTTAAAAAAATCCAGTTCATCTAAAATGTTCTTGTACTGTTTCCCTATCAACTCTATTTACCTCGGTTATTTACCACACTTACTTTAAAGAAAAAAAAAAGACAATTTAGATGATACTACTTAGAGTACTGAACCACTGTACAGTATAATACACAAAAAATTAACTGAAGTGGATTTAGATTTGAATGTAAGACCCAGAACCATAAAACTCCTAGAAGAAAACGGTAGGTGGTAAACTCCTTGACGTCAGTTTTGGTGATGACTTTTTGGATATGACTGCAAAAGCAAAAGCAACAAAAGCAAAAACAAATAAGTGGGACTACAGTAAACTAAAAACTTTTGCATAGCAAAGGAAATCATCAACAAACTGAAAAGACAACCTATGAATGTGAGAAAATATCTGCAAATCATATACCTGATAAGGGGTTACAATTAAAAATATATAACATCAGGAAAATGCAAATCAAAACCACAATGACGTATCATCTCACACTTGTTGGAATGGCTATTATCAAAAAGCCAAATAAATAACAAATGTTGGTGAGAATGTGGAGGAGAAAGAACCCTTGTGCATTGTATGTGGGAATATAAATTAGTGCAACCATTATAGAAAACAGTAAGGAAGGCTCCTATAAAAACTAAAACTAGGACTACCATATGATCCAGCAATTCCACTTCTGGGTATTTACTTGAAGAAAAAGAAAATACTAATTCAAAAAGATATAGCACACCTGTGTCCACTGCAGCATTATTTACAACAGCCAAGACATGAAAACAACCAAAGAACACACTGGTGAATAACTCAAAAGAACGTGTGCGTTCACATTGACAGGCAACCACACACTGATCTTTCTTTCTTCCTCTCTTCTCCTTTCTCTAAAAATAGATCAAACAGGGCAAGACAAATACGGTATGATCTCTCTAATATGTGGAATCTTAAAAGGAAACAGAAACCCAAAGCCATACAGAAAACAGATTGATGGCTGTCAGAGATGGGGCGTGGGAGGTGGACAGAAGGGGTGAAGAGACTCAAAAGGTACAAACTTCCAGTTATAAAATAAGTCATGGGGATGTAAGGTACAGTGTAGAAATTATAGTTATTACTGTATTACATATTTGAAAGCTATTGAGAGTAGATGTTAAAGAGTTCTTAACATACGTGTTTTTTTTGTAACCATGTATGGTGATAGATGTTAACTAGCCTTACTGTGGTGATCATTTGACAATATATATCAAAACATTATGATGTACATCTAAAATTAATATAATGCTATATGCCAATTCTACCCCCAAAAGAAATTACTTAGTGCACAATGCAATGCAGATGCCATGAGAACAACAAATAAGGCAGGAAGAAAAACCTGGTTGGGGGGAAGCCTACATGCTTGCTTACCATTGTTCTTTTCACTGTCCGCGGGTTTCATCTGTATAGGATGGTGCATCTAAAAAGAAAAACACAGGAGTATTAACCCTGTACACACAGAAGGCATTCAGAAGTATGAGGACTCTTAAAAGAATGCCGAAACTAGAGCCTGTAAGAGTTCCCTTGAACTCCCATCTGAATACCTCGTGACTTCTCCCCACAAAATACCACGACAGAACTCTGCGTCAGGCAGTCAACATTCTCTTGGCTGAGAGAGAACTACTTTTAGCCGATCTTCTCTGAAACTTCCCTCTACATTCATTCCTGTGGCAGTCACCCTTTCCCCAAAATGGTTTTCAGTGTGTACCTGACACATGTAAGTATGTTCCATGTGTCAAAACCACCAGTTCCACTTAGTAGTAGGAGCTTTCTTACCCCTGGGAGGACCTTCATGTTGTGAAGAGCATTCTGTGCTTCTAATGCAGCTTTGCGGGTGTAAAATGTAACAAAACAGCACCCTGCAATAAAACAAGATTTCGCAAAATCAAACCAGTCCTTTGAAACCAGAAATTCCTAGAGCACGCAGTTCTGCATGGACATACAGGGCTGAGGCAAAAGAGGTTTACAACTATGAGCATGACAAACACAGTTTATTCTTATATCATTATTTATTATATTGTTTTCCATATAAACAACTGTAAACTTACTTTTGCCCTATCCTTCATTAGAACTTAAAAAGGGCAGGGTTTATTAAAATTAGCCGAGAGAGAGAGAGAGACAGACAGACACAGCTGAGACAGAGACACATAACCTAGCAGAGAAAAGAACAAACATTATTTTCTCTGTACTTTATTATTATAGTCTCTTAGTTCTTTATTTTTAATTTTTAGTTATTGATTTTAGAGAGAGAGAGGAAAGTGGAGGGGGCAGGGGAGAGGGAGGGAAGGAGGGAGGGGCAGAGACATCGACTTGTTGTTCCACTCATCTGTGCAGTCATTGGTTGCTTCTTATATGTGCCCTGACCAGGGACAGAACCTACAACCTTGGTCTATCAGGACGACGCTCTAACCAGCTGAGCTACCTGGTCAGGGCCTAGTCCCTTAGTTCTATTAAAATTCTCCTTTAGCTGTTCCTGTAACTTCTTTGGGAAAGATGACTTCCCTTACAAAGCTCACAGTACCAAGCCATTCAACCCCCTACCATCTGAGCATGGGATAGTGTGCTGGGCAAGAGCACTCAGCTACAAACAAGACAGAGAGGGACCTTGAACTCTTGTGGCTCTTTGTCGACCAGAAACTCTTTTTTTTTCTTTCTTCAGAACAAACCACTCCTTACTTTGTAGCCAATTTTACCATACAGCTCAAAACAATTATCACTTACTAAATTATAAAATGACTTAAGAGCAAGATCCTCTTATATCTTTTTTTGGACTTGGTTCTGATCAAATATAATTAAGCTTCTTACAGCACGTGGTGCTGACTGAGATCTGTAGTTTTGTTTTTCGTATCTTTGCTGGGGATCGGAGGCAGGAGGTGTATCTTGTAAATCCTGTGTCCCCAGTCCATGAGATATGACATATAGTTCTTTCAAAATCACTGTGCAATTAAGATTTTAAATTATTGCACATTATATTGCCAGTCATTTTTAAAAAGTACAATACTTTATTTTTTTTGGTTAACTATGCCAAAAAGAGAAAATAATTTATGGTTCTAGATCCTATTAAAACTGGTGTCAAACATGACAATCATACTTGTTTCACATTTGCACTGTGGAACAGCTTTCACAGAAAACTACTCTGAATTTGTCCCTTGAAAAAATAAGAGCATGTCTGTGTGTGTAGGGGCAAAGCTAATGCCTTATCCACCATCAGTCCTATGAAACTTCCCCTCTGCTGGGTATTTCTGGCAGCAAATCAGCCTTTCTTCTCCTGTTCATTTTATAGGCCATAGCAAACAGGCCATCTACAAACAAGCCCCTCCTACTTGCTAAGTCATGCTGCAAGGCCTCTATATACTCTCAGAAATGCACGGCTACATGACAATCCTTTTCTTTCAGCTTATCTTAGCCAAAATACTAAAGAAAACCTTATGTGGTTGGTTTAAACTTCATTTCTGTCAGTCCGTTCATTCCCAAGATCAAATAAGACATTCACATAAGTCTATCTGTTGAATTCAGAGCTCTCACAAAGGACAACCTAAGATCCAACTTACAAATCATCCTCATGAAGTCACCTTAACTTCTTATTTTTAAGCCACAAAACATGTATGAACCAGAATATAAAACTACTGTAAAATAAGACTCTCCCTCCTCCCCCCATATGATCAGAGGAACATTCTGGCAATGAAAGAGCATGCACATGACAAAAATCACACGTAAAACCCAAGCCTCACCTTTGCTCTGAGGAGGGTTTTGGCTCCTATCCCTTAGGACGTTGATTTCATAGACAGCACCATACTGTTCAAAGAGTTCCCTCAAGTCCTTCTCGGACCAGGTCCTCGGGACCTGGCCCACAAACATCTTAATAGCATCAAGATCCGGTTGGTCTGGGTGGTCCAGGGTGCCGTTCATTTTCTTTGAGCTGCATTAGATAAAATGAAACTAATATTATGTATTTATGTTGCTTTCCAGAGGGAGTTTTCTTTGCTTTAAAGATCTCAACTACTTCCTGAGAAAGTAAGGGGAAAAGATTCTATTTCCTTTACTTCCATTCAATTTACCAGAATTCCCTTATCTTCTCTCACCATGGCCACCCACCCCTGCATTAGAATTAGATCCCCAACTGAAGTCACCATTCTGATTAGAACATCCTGGGTTTTAATTAAGAAACTGAGTGTCACTTATTTGTTATCTGCAATGAAAATTCTCAGAACTTAAGAGGTGAAGTTCCTAAAGCAAAGCTTAATAATTTTAAACACACATAAAAATCACAAAAGACTACTGATTGTGAAAAGATTCAGGATTCTCAGTGAATACAACGATAGGCAAAAAGTTTTCTTTCAGTAGCATTAGAGCAGAAGCACTTGATTTCCAAGGCTTAAAGCTAAGGACTAGAATGTTGGTCTTTGAACGTGGCTGTCTCATGTGCTAATCCTGGTGTTCTTTGAGTTAGGCCCTAGACCAAAACAAAACTTTGCCTCTTCAACTCTAAAAAATATTATATAAACATACACAATGTCATCATTCTAAGTTTTTATTGTTTCTCAATTATCCAATTTAATGCTACTTTTCCAACTTTACCAGTTAATTCCCTTACCAACTGCAACTATTACAACACCATCAAATTCCTCCAATCCTATCACACCAAACTTATAATACTCATACTTGAATACCTTCACTACTATCACTGCAACTGCCAAGAACCCAGGGGGATTCTTGTATTACAAGTACTTCCGCCACCTAAAACAGATCAAAGGCCTTCTCTACAGTGTTTCAAGATCCTACCATATACTGGTAACAACTCAAATTCCAAAGAGCCAGCATAAATAACTTTTCTATTAGTGTTTGCTGCTTCACCCAGAATCACCTCCTCATATTCAAATGTGCCATGTTCTAATATTCAATCCTAAATAAAGTAGTTTACACAAAAGGAAAAACACTTTTTACACCACTGTTATCTTTTGAACAGTATTTGAAGATCCTTGAGAATCATGAATCTAGGAAAGAAGCTCAACCTCTTTTAATTCCTAAATCTCTTATAACTGAACACCCACAATGACTATTCTCATTAACCTAGAATTAACTTATTATCAAAAGCTGTTAATACAGACCAACTCTGTGTCAGTATGCCTGTAAAAGTTTCCCATACTCTAGCTTTAGTCTAGAGCTCCCTGAATGCAGAACTGTTTTATTTCCTATTCATTCTTGTAGTCACACCTGGTTCAATGTAAGCACTCAGTGTGGGATGGTATGGGAGAAATCCCCTGTTCTCATTCTCAACTATTCCCCTATTAAGCAGCTAAGTCTGATAAAAATGACTGCTGTGCATAAAGGATAAATAGCACAAATTAAAGAGCTTCTATTATCTCTTATGATTACTTGACTGTCACAGGATTAACCTGCCTGTCGTAAAGGGTAAAGGAAGCCAAATACATGGTGACAGAAGATGATGGGACTTTGGGTGGTGGGCACACAATGCAATATAAAGATCATGTACACAGAAACCTGCATAAGAAACCTATATAATCTTGACCATTGTCACCCCAATAAACTTAATTAAAAAAAAAATGAAATACATTTTAAAATGCATTATGACTAGTGAAACGAACGTCACTCCCTATAATCTGCTCCCAACTACTTTAATTACCAGGTTTTAATATTTTATTAAAATGTTGCTAACCTGACCCTGGCTGGTGTGGCTCAGTGGACTGAGCACTGGCCTGTGAAGCCAGAGGTTGCAGGTTCCATTCCCGGTTAGGGCACATATCTGGGTTGTGGGCAACATCCCCAGTTGGAGGCGTGGCAACCAATTAATATTTTTTCTTCCTCTCTTTCTCCCCCACCCTCTAAAAATAAATAAAGTATTTAAAATGTTGCTAGCCTTTAATTATATTTCTATTCTAGGGAGAGTTAACAAAAATCCCCAATGGCGCTCAGAATATGTTTTGATGATAAAGAAGATGACAGCTGTTTTCAGCAACAATTAGGGTTTCATTAACTTGTATTACACATTGCAGGCAACTGCTTTCAGCTCGTCCCCTCTGCCTGCATTTGTGTGCTGTTTCTAAACTTTCTACATCACTATAAAAACAGGCAACACATGTGGATGGTGGTTTACCCAAAAGTTCAGCGGAGACTGAACATTAGAAACACCCTTCTTTCTCTTTACTCTCTGAACCCTTCTCCATGTCTTCCTGTCACCTACTCCACGAGCAACACCCCCACACCAGTTCATTAGAAGAATCCCCAAGAGCACTGCTGCCCAAAGTGCCCAAGGACCAGGGGAAATCTTTAAAATTAACTCTTTAGAAACTTTTGTAACAACTGGACCAGGTAATTTCGTAAATGTTCAATCTAATAATAAAAAGTCACAAAATGCAAATGTATACTTTTTTTAAAATACGTTTTATTGATTATGCCATTACAGTTGTCCCATTTCCCCCCCTTCATTCCCCTCCACCCTGCATCCCCCTTCCCATCCACACTCCCCCCCTTTAGTTCATGTCCACGTGTAATAAGTACTTTAGCTTCTACATTTCCCACACTATTCTTGCCCTCTGTCTATTTTCTCCCCAACATCTATGCTACTTATTCTCTGTACGTTCTCCCCGCCTCTCCTCCTCCCACTCCTGTTGCTAACCTTCCATGTGATCTCCATTTCTGTGGCTCTGCTCCTGATCTAGCTATCTGCTTAGTCTCTTGTTTTAGATGTGGTTGTTAATAACTGAGTTTGCTGTCCTTTCACTGCTCTTATTTTTGATCTTCTTTTTCTTATATAAGTCCCTTTAACATTTCATACAATAAGGGCTTGGTGATGATGAACTCCTTGAACTTGACCTTATCTGAGAAGCGCTTTATCTGCCCTTCCATTCTAAATGAAAGCTTTGCTGGATAGAGCAGTCTTGGATGGAGGTCCTTGCCTTTCATGACTTGGAATGCTTCTTTCCAGCCCCTTCCTGCCTGTAAGGTCTCTTTTGAGATCCGCTGACAGTCTGATGGGAACTCCTTTGTAGGTGACTGTCTCCCTCATCTCTTGCTGCTTCTAGAATTCTCTCCTTCATTTTAATCTTGGCTAATGTAATTATGATGTGCCTTGGTGTGTTCCTCTTTGGGTCCACCTTCTTTGGGACTCTCTGGGCTTCCTAGAAGTCTATTTCCTTTGCCAGACTGGGGAAGTTCTCCTTTATTATTTGTTCAAATAAGTTTTCCACTTGTTGCTCTTCCTCTTCCCTTCTAGTACCCCTATAATTCCGATGTTGGAACTTAAAGATGTCCTGGAGGTTCCTAAGCCTCTCCTCATTTTTTTTTTTTTTGAATTCTTGTTTCTACATTCGGTTCTGTTTGGTTCTTTCTTTCTTCCTTCCGGTCCACTCCACTGATTTGAGTCCCAGTTTTTGTTTCATCACTATTGGTTCCCTGTGCATTTTCCTTCATTTCACTTAGTGTAGCCTTCATTTTTTTCATCTAACTTGCAACCAAAATCAACCAGTTCTGTGAGCATTCTGATCACCAGTGTTTTGAACTGTGCATCTGATAGGTTGGCTATCTCTTGGTTGCTTAGAAGTATTGGCTCTGGGGCTTTGATTTGTTTTTCTGTTTCAGCCATTTTTGGTCAGGTCACACCTGTTACATATGAGTGGCGGAGTCTTAGGTGTTCACCAGGGCAGGGGCACCCCAACTGCTGGGCTGTGATACTGTATGTGGGGGCAGGGTCTGGGAGGGATCAATGGTGCTTGTTGCACTCTCTCTCTTGGATTTGAGTCCCCTCTGCCACTTCCCACAAGCAAATTGGGCCCCTCTGCTGCTGGTTCCTGGGTAGGTGGGCATATGTACATTCTAGGACCCTGTGGGTCTCTCCAATGACCTCTCCTGTGAGGCTGGAAGTCTCTTCTGGCACCTTTTCAACTGGTGCTTTTAGGCCTTATTTCCCATCACTGGGGCCCTGGGCTGTGCAGTCTGTCTCACTGCCCATTTTGCCTAGTTTATCTGTGCACGAATGTGTGACTGTGGTCACCCAACCACCTTGTTCGCTCTGCTCGTTTCCTCCCTGCTCCTGGGATCTGCTAGCCCCACACAGCCTGTGCTCCTGGGTCTGGCAGCCACCGCCTTTTCCTGCTGTGATCCCTCTCCGAAGGCCACCGACTCCGCCCCTCTTACTGGTCCGGTTGAATGGTTGTTGGACTTCCGTACAGTTCAATTTTCTGTCTGTTCTGGTTGGGTTGTTTC
>PVKM010014260.1:0-29246 GCA_004027735.1 Carollia perspicillata
GACAAGTTCTTCGCCCAAAACCATCTGCCATGTAATCAGATTCTCTGGTCATCACAGACAAATGCAGTCAAATCAAAGTACAGATGGTCGCTTATTATGAAACAACACAGGAGGCTTAGAATAGATGATACATTTGGTCATTTTTGCACATAAAGTCTCTGATTAAGTATGAAAAATGTGAACATTTGTTTATCTTGGAAAAACTGCTATTACTTGTCAGGCATGACCAATTAGTTATTTCTAAACTGTTATCCATATAATTAAGAAAAACAGCCATCTGTAAAGTCAGGAGTTTGAGTCTTTTCTGATCCACATGTAAATGTAATTTCTGTAATCTGATTTACTTAACAGGGAATAATCAGGCAGAATACAAGACAAACAAGAGAAACGGATGTATTTCAGAATTTCTTTCTCTGTTTATCTCTCTATTTATGTGACAGTATACAGCTATTATGGTTAGAATAAGGAAAACAAGTAAGTGTCACAGGAAATCTTACCAGGGTATTTACTTCTCAAATATAAGACATGATTGCTTTAAAGAAACATGAAAATGTCACATAAGGAAGTTTATATTATTTTTGTCATACTTAAGCATTTTAAATACTTAAAACAGGGGAAAATAACCTCATTGGAGTTCAACTTTAATGTGGCACATCTCTATGTTAGTAGGCACATGTATGTGCTCGCTTTAAGTAAATATTGTTTTATAATATGTTAAATATATATTTGACATTAAGAGAATTAATAAACTGCTCATTTATGTCATTTTCATCAATCAGCATTCATTTCATGCAATATTCCCATATTATAGGATTCAAAATAAAAAAATGTGAATAAATGAACTAGCCATATCACATGCAATTTTTATTTCTTTTCACCATGTGTAATGCTTTCCTGAATTCCCAGATTGGCAGTGGAAGATGTCACACACAAAAAGAGAATTCATGCATCACTTATGAACTACAGATGTTATGCACGCCTACCACTTTGCTGTATAATCATATACCCAGTTGTCATTTTATTTCACCTAGGATTTTTTTAATGTTAAACATTTGAGAAGACTATAAACTCTACTTTAATTGAAATTATTAATGCATAAAGCAAAAGTATTTAGATTATATCTCTCATAGCCAATTACTCTTAAATTACTCATTATTCTGATTTGAAAGAGCCAGTATAAAGTGAAATTCCATAGAAGGCTGTCAGCTGAATAAATTGCTTACTTAATGACTTTCAATTACATTTATAGTCCCAAATTAAGGAAATTCAAGAGCTTGGTAGCTTGCCATTTATAGTATATTTGTGAGTAGGAAGTATTTCTGCTATATATAAGTAATCAATAGTAAGTATTTCACATTAGAATTTTTTGACTTGTAACGTAATCAGAAGATGTAGTAAAGTTACCTTCTGCATTTAAAGCCATAAAATATATTTGAAGTTTGCTTATGAAATAGTGGCAACCTTTAGAAATTAAAGCCATCTTTTACTCTTTAAAAATATTTAATATTGGAAATATTGATATGACAGAAAAGCCCGAATGGCAGTGTTCGTGATAAAGACAGGTGCTGTGGAAACAGACTGTCAGACATTTGGCACAAACTAGACTTTGTTTTGGGAACTAGTCAGAGGATTAATTCATCCCACAGCAGACCGAGTCCATGAAGCAGCGCCCTCTGTCTTCCGGCTAAGTCAAACCCCGAGATACACAGGAGAACTTTTGTGAACTGCAAGGCCAAAATTGTAAAATAGGTACTTCTCAATGCAAAAGTTACAATTAAAAGAAAAATTCATCAAAATAAAATAAATGAATGTTTGAATAAAACAAGCAAAGAGCAGGTTGCTGTTATTGTTCATATTAGATTTATATATGGTATTGCAGAAATCAAAAGAAAATCGAAACAAACAAAAAAATCCTCATAGCGAACTTCCACATCAGCTTTCCTATAACATTTTGGTCTCAAGAGTTTTTTTTTCTCTTAAAAACTATTGATATTCTGAGGAGCTTTTCTTTATGTGGCTAATGTTTACTACATTAGAAATTAAATCTGAAAAATATAAAATTACTTATTTATTAATCCATTAAAAATAACAAAAGCCTATTCCAAGTTCATGAAAAATAGCTATAATGTCCTAGACAATTAAAAAATGGAAAGAGTGATATGTTTTATCTTTTTGTAAATCTTCTCCCATGTCTGGCTCAATGTCAGCTGAATTCTCATCTGCATTTTTGCATTCAGAGCATAGCTATGATACACATAGGACGTAGCATCTGCAAACAGTTGTGAAAGAGGGAGTGAGGAGGGGAAATGTATTCTGGCATTATTGTGAAAGATAGTTCGGGCCTCACTGAGCCGGGTCTTCGGGACCCTTCTGGTGCCCCAGAGCACACTAGGGGAAGCATGGTTACAGACGTGTATCACGTAGGTGCCTTCAGGTCAGTGGAAAGTGCTGATACTTGATAACCCATGTAGTCTGTATAGTATATGTTCAGGTGCTGTTCATACCTGACTATCATGTGTAAGACAAAGTCTACAGCCATGCCAGTATCTGTGTCTATCATATTCATTAGCCGTAAAGCCACTTACAATCATTTAGATAAGAATATAACACCAGAACAAACAATGATGGAAAAATATAGAGAATGTTTTCATTGTATGATTTTTATTGAAAACTAAGAAGATTTTAAGTTGAGGGTTGTAATAATTATCTAAATTAGAAAGCAGGGCAATACATGTGGTTTTGCAAGCTAAAATAGCAGTTTAAATGATACTATCTGCAAAATAAAGTGAGCCGTCTTGTTAACTGCCTCAGCTTAAATGCTTTTTTGTGTGTTTTGTTGTTGTTGTTGTTATTGTTGTTTTCAACATGATGCAGTATTGAGGCGATTTATACTCTTTCCTTGGTATAACATTGAAGACCAGTTGGTAGGACTGTCAGCTGTAAGCATCTGTGTGAAAACAGCCACACAGAGCACTTAGAGTCATCCTCCTCACAAAGCTAGATTCTAAGGAGCCAACCACAGGCATCACGTGCAATGTCGACTCACAGTGTTTTCACCGCTTGATAGCCTGTCAAAAAGCAAAGGATTTTTGCCATCAGGATTCAAAAGGGATGAATTCACTCTTCAGTGAAGAATGCAATGAGAAATTAGCATAATTAAATGATTTAAGTAGAAATCCCATAGGATGACCCGTATATTAAAACTGCACAATAACACCACGCTCATCAGATCAGAGCGACAATGTTTCACTGTAAATAATTAGGGAATAAGTGGCAAACAGAAGAAAGACAAATATGAACTTGCTGACTAGATCTGGAACAAGTTTACGAGTAAGTGAGAACTGAACCGTTGGGAGAAAAATGAAGCATTTTGTGTGTGTGTGTGTGTATGTGGCGGTGGTACCTGGAAGGGGGTTAAATGTGCTAAACTAAGGAAGGCTGAGCTGGGGAGAGCTGTTCTGGCCAACCACGGCCAGCAACAGCCTCCCAACAGGAAGGCCCCTGGAATGGATGAAACCTTGCTGTCTAATCTAAACCAAACTCACTGTCAGCTCCAGATAATTTTTAAATCTTTTATTTCTTTTCTATGTTACCCAATCTTTAACTAAAGGATATTTTCCCTTGGGATGAACATTACAGGTAAATTTAAAAAAACAACAAATATCAAAATGGTAAGTGAATTTTTCCCAGATATAAACTAGATAAATGAATCAATACACTTATTCCATTTATAATTTTCAAAAGTTAAGTTTTCAAATAGAAAATTAAAGTGACTGGATTGATTATCTTTAACAATGAGAAAGCAGGGCTATTAAATCTATATATAATGGTATAGTTCATTCCTTTCAGTTTGATTATTGTACTTTAAATATGACAATCTATAATTTATTATGATTTAATATTATTAGCTATAATTTTATTGTTAAAACACACATATATGCACTTACATCTATGGTGAGTTAAGAAGCTGAAAATTAAACTATTGCCCAAATAGCACCTCACTGAAACAGATAAAAGACCGTATCAGTAAGTGTCTAGATGCCGTGATTTCCAGATATAATCACAGCTAAGAGTCAGGCGGAAATATGCCAGAAAATGTATGATTATGCAGGGAATACATTTCAGATGAGCATATGGAAACAGCCTTTTCTTACTACTTCTTGCTAAAATTTCAGTTGACACCTTTCCTTTGCTACATACGCATTAAGAAAGGCGAAAATTAGGCAGTCTGCTCCCCTTGATCTGGAAGGTGGGCATCCAAAGGATAGAGAAGTGCAGAACTCTGGCCACCCAAGTGCACCCTGACCCAGGAACTAAGAGGCTTGACCAAACTCTAGCATGATTTCCAACAGCATAAGGTTGTGTCCCTAGGATGACACCGCTCCCCTCCTTCCATTAAAATCTCTGCCTAAGATCAAACATTGCAGGAAAATTTACTATTTGCTCTTGCAATACCTATGACAGTCCCCTGAGCTCTGCTTTTCAGAGCCCTTACTAAAACGTGCTTGCAATTGTGAATATGTATCCCTTGCTGCTCAGAAGCCTCTCTGTCAAGCACCCAGGAACCATTCCTTTGAAATGTGATGTTCAGAAAGATAAGAACTCCGCATCCCACACTCTATGAGAGGACAGAGTCCCACCTTGGATGACTGCCAGCTAGCAGGCACAGCTAGTCTAATCACTTTGACAGTGACCAACTCTGGATTTTTTCACATCTCTGACTCTGCAGAGCCTTGCAGTCCCTTTCCCTCATTCTCCCTACAAAACACCAGGTCACCTGGGCACCGATCAAAATGGAGCTCAGTTCCCTTCCCTACTGTCAGTAGTTACTGAGTACAATCTGTTTTCACCATCTTAATGTCTGGCCATGTTTATTACTGAGAGTATCCCAGGGAATGTCAGCATAGGGAGATATAAATAGATAAAAGGGATAGAGAAGAGGAAGGAGGAGAAAGCACCCAAGTCACTGAGGTGAGAGACAAACCATAGTCTCTATGGCCTCTCTGAGTGTGGCTTTCTAGTGAGGGAGATGTCAAGAGAGTGTCCACGTCACTGCCCCAGACTTTAGATTTTCTCTGAATGTAACTAACCCTCGAATCCTGGTTTCTGAACTCCCATTTCTCCCACACCAACCATCTCTCTTGTCATTTCAAAGCCCATTGTGGTCATTCTTGCTGACTCCCTATTATGAGGTATCAGAACTCTCAGTGTTAAAACAAGAGGGACTTCTTTGTGATTTGGATTTGATAGTTGAAAACATTGGATTTATAGTCATATCTGAGATGTGAATAGTCATACTATGCCAGAGATAAAGGGCAGGACCTCTTGCTCTAAAATTAAATTCTTAAAAGGCTTAATACCTTTTGGTGAAATATTACCTAGACACTTAAATCATCAAACTTCCCAAAATAATAGAGGAATAATAGAAGTAATTAGGTCAGAATATCTTCAAATTTCCACTTCAGATTACATATAAGTTAAAACTACAAAGCTGTAACACAACAAGGTTTTTATTCTAGTAAGCATTCCTACTAACTGAAGCGTTGAAAGAAGTGAAAAAGATACCACACAAGAGTATTTTACAATTTCCATAAAATACAGTAATCCATCCCTTATGATACCGATCAATATTAATGGAGGGATAATTTTTGCTTGATTTTTTATGCATTGCTGCTAAATTAGTTAGGCAACTGGATGCTACAAATATCAAAGTCTATAGGCAGCATAAAAGTTATCAACATTTAAGAGTTCATTTCTCCTTTGACTATTACACGTTTCAAAGGAATATCATAAGAAAATTCACTTGCAGAAAAGGAAATACAAAACCATTCCAAATATGGTTACCTGGAAAATATTGTATACTGACATAAAAAAAGCAAATAGTAATATTGAACATATTTCTCTATGCCAATTCAACTAGATAATATCAACATTATGAACATATAATTGTGTGTGTAATGTCATTTCAAAGACCCTCAAAAGAACTCTATTTATGATGCACAAAAAAAGAATTATACATCCATACATCCTATTTATCAATGCCTAATGTTTTACGAACAAATTTTGGATAGAGTCTTGGGCCCATTTAAATGCAGTTACTATGGGTGATAGCAAAATTTAGACTGGTTAGTCATTTATACCTTAAAGTAAGTGAATTCACAAACTCTTTGCAAAGAGCAGTTTTATATTTGGAATGGTGTGAAGATTGAAAGTAAAAATAATCTTTACTTATTTTAGGGTCATTTTCCTCCAGTATGCAGGCTTTACTTGGGTGAACCCTCCAGAAAATATAAATGCGAATCTCACCTAAATCTAAGGTATGATTAAAAGAAAAAGGGAGAGTGGATATCACTTTGAAAAGGATGTTTAATTTTGTCTAAATAAAGGATAATTTTATGTGATGCATCCATAGTATTCCATTAAAACTGTTAAATTATGTTGAGTAACAATATAGTCAGATCTTCAGAGAAGGAGGGCATGTACTTAAGAGGGAAATAAAATGGAAAGATATGTTTTATCTTAACACTTATATATGTTCCTGTTCCCATTATAAAAAGCCATACAACAATAATCGAAAAAAAAAATGGGGGGGTGCAAGTTGAAGAAAGGGGAAAGAGAAGACTTCATGTCATGGCTAAAGGGGGAATGAGGACATTCATTTGGCGTATTCCATTGTTTTCCATGAATCTAACGGGGTGGTAGCATGAACAATTGTTTTTCATGCCTGTCTTATGTCCTTAAATCAACCTTCATCAAATGGCATGTCATGAATGCAGCGTGCTGCTTGGAGGCAGATTGCAGGGCATGTCATTACGATACGGAACTTCTTGTGCCTGGAGAAGATTGATAATAATAACGGTTTCTCGTTGCTTCAATTTAAAATGCTGAAATTCTTCCATAACAAAGCACCCTAGTTTCAACATTCCAGAGTAAAAAAATAAATAAATATTAGTTTACTATTTTAGCATTCAATGCTGAAAATAGCATCCTCTCCCTTATGCATATTTTGGGCATTGTGAAAGAATACAATTTTTAATATGATTTTGAAAAATGTGGCCAGCAGCACATAATTATTTAGTGTCTTAATTAGACACAGACAGATGAATAGTTATCTTCAAATCATGTTTTGCAGCCATCATAATAATTGATGTTTAAGTATTTCTGAGTAATAATTCAATAATTTAAAATATTCACTTTCAAAAACATATATCCCTTCTCAGGAGAGTATACTACTTATTATACTATATCTATTACTAATAAAGTGTTCTGAGTAATATGTTGAAATTAATTCATTTGTAACTATTTCACCTTAGTCTCTGGCAAGCATTATTAACATATGCTATGTTCTTTAATGTATTCATCTCCCTGTGTTTTCCACAGTATCTGAAATTTAATAATATACCTCCTTATATGTTGATTGTCTATATTCTGCTACAATGATATAGGTACAAGAGAGCAGTATATGTGTATGTTTCAATATTGCATTTCCACCACTTGAGAGAGTGACTACCCCTAACTAATGCTGACAGAGGTTGGCTAATGCGGTGGTTATCGTAGACTTCTAGGAATCAGCACACCTGAAAGGAGCACAATTACTGCATTAGTAAGATAATAGTGCCTAACCCAGATTTAATAAACATTAAATGATATTCACATGTGACATGTGCACATTAGCTTATCTAAGCCAAATGCTTCTAGTAATCAAATCGCTCTAGCGTATCATACAACTAGTAGAACAAATCAATAAAGTTTTTTGGGAAAATGAGAAATGTGTCCTTTATTTTACAGAAAAAACTAAAACGGACTTTTTGGGCAGCTCAGTACATCACCGTGTGGGTCAGGAGTCTGAGCACAGCATAGCCGGGCCCTCTGTAGCAGAGTCTCATTAAAAGGCAACTGAGTTGTGGGCCAGGACTGTGATCCCATCTGGAGCCCAACTGGGGAAGGACCTGCCTTCAAGTTCACATGGTGGATGGAGGGATTAGTTCCTCTCCGGGTGCCAGGCCGAGGACCTCAGTGCCTCACTGCCAGCTGGCTGGAGCCACCCTCATTTCTTTCCCAGACAGGCCTTTCCAACACGAACACTTTGGGGGCATTTGAGAAAGCTAAGTGCTCTTTATAGAAATTGTGTCCGGGATCCCAGAGCACCACAGGAGAGATGGGCATAGCAGTGAGAAACAAATATAAAGAGAGGAGCATTATCTAACATTGGAAAGATGGTAGAGCACACAGATCTTACAGGACTGCTTAGGTAGACCACAGAAAGAACTTAGCATACAATTTCTTGTGTGCTAATTTTTCATACAAAGCATGAGAAAACTACACTTAATTAAAATAAAAAGTCACTTTTGTTCATTAAAACAAATAATTAAGTTACTAGGCAAGCTACACACAGTCTGGGGATGATATCCGCAAAATATGTATTTTATATTTAGGCTACATATAAACCTTCAATAACTCAATAATAAGAGAAAACATTTCAATAACTTTAAAAAGTGGAACAAGACTTGAACAGACAGTTCTTCTCTAAAGAGGACACATGAATGGCCAAGAGGGAAATGAAATAATCTCCCCATAGTTGGCCATCAGGGAAACGTACATTGAAACCACATTGAGATACCACTATAGACCCACTGGAACCACTATTTTTAAAAAATGTCTGACAATATATGATGCCTGGGACATTCACACATTGTTGGTGGACAGCAAAAGAGCACAATCATTTTGAAAAAGTTGGTATTTTTTAACAAAGTTCAAGACTATCTACCCTGTGACCCAGAAATTTCCCTTCTAGGTATTTTTCCAAAGGAAATAAAATAAATATGTATATCTACAAAAACATTTGTACAAGAATGCCCATAGCAGCTTTAGTCAGTTTCAAAGGAGAGGCAGATGCCACCCATCAGGGAAATGGATGCAGAAAAATACTCCTCAGAGATGAAGAAACAAACTGCAAAGATGCATTAAACATGGATGAATACACAATAGCACAGGCCAACTATTAATTTTTTAAAAAAAGAGTTCCATGCAGTTTCCAAGGTGTGAAATGTCCAGTTACTTATGAAAATTGAGATTATATTTACAGTTTTCTCTCCTTGTCTATCATTTTTGTCAACTGAGAATATTGTTTGGGTGACAATAAATAGCAAAAAAATCAAGGTGGTTACTAGTGTCCTTTATGATAAAAAGGTCCTTTATATAGCTAAAAAAAATCCTAAACTGAATAGCAAAAAATGGCTGAACACATTAAAGATCAGAAATATGAATGCCAACCACAGACACACCCAGTATGTACGTATTTAAACACACTGGTGTATGAGTTGCTGTTCAATATAGTTTCTAAAGCTTGGCCCCACCCTCTTATAATAAATTCAGGAAAGCCACTGTGAGGTCAATTCAAATTTGAATAACTAAATCCCAGCCCACTCTCTTAAAAAATCAGGGTTATAGCACACTACATATTAAAAGCAGTTCATTAGACAATTTAGAGTAATGGCTTAGAGTTTTGTTGGTAGCTATTGGTATTACTGCCTGAGAAGCAGCTGCTTGATTTAATTGGCAAACACTGTTCTTTCCATTTACAAGCAAAATTAGCACCACACTCTTGCCAATAAATTAGACATTGTACCAATTCTGATATGAGAACCATTAACTACTGATTGTAATTAGAGCAGATAACCTATCACACTTGCCTAAGGCCTCTCTGATGCTTGCTCTCACCTTAGAAAAGACAAGGAACTGATGTATCTTTGATATAGCAAGTCCCTTTGTAAATGTCACACTTCTTTTAGTCAACATCTAATGGAGTAATGCACGAAAGAATCTCTTAGTTGTTGTGTCTTCTGAATGGAGTCTCCCCATGTGTAAGAGGCTAGATATGCAATATAATACAATGTAGTGGCAGTTTGCTATAGATGGTTTTGCAAATGTATAAGTCATACTTTATGCATGTTGCTGCCTAAAATCCACAAAAACACAACTTTTACTTGTTAATGAGGTCATGCAGTGTTAACAATGGGCATACCTTTTGAAAAGTGCATCTTTAGGTGATTTCGTCCTTGTGCGAACATCATGAAGTGCGCTTACACAACCTAGATGGTGCAGCCTACTGCTCCCAGGCCACAACCCTGTACAGCACATTATTATACTGAATACTGTAGGCAATTGTAACATGATGGTGTTTGTGTATCTAAACATAGAACATATAGAGTAAAACTATGGCATAAAAGATAAAAAAATGGTGCATCTGTATAGGGCACTTACCTATTTGGCCGTGTATAATGCATGCCCACATATTTGTGTGCATTATACATGGCATTATTATGCTCATTATTTCACCCATGACATGTAATTATTGTACCCATGTATAATGTACATCCTTATTTTTCTCTAACATTTTGGGCAAAGAAGTGCACATTGTATGTACAGTTCCATGAACGGGACATGTAGGACGGCAAGTTGCTCTGAGTGAGTTGGGGAATGAGCGTGAGCAAGTGTGAAGTCCTGGGACATGACTGAACACCACACTAGCCTTTAAAATCACTACACTTCAGCTGCACTGAAGTTATAGAACATCATGAGATTAAGTAAAGCTCAAGGGAAAATGATGCAACTGAGAGATGTGACAAGCAAGAGATCTCTGAGGCTGCTGTCAGCATGCCATGCCATAGTTGTAAAACAAACTTTATACAAACTTTATCTACATATCACACCACAAAACTAGATTTTAATAACATTTCTGTAAAAATGGTTGAGGTTTTGAAGCTATGATTTTGTCTTTATATGAATACAGTTCTTGAACTAACATGTCCAAAATTGAGGCTGTGACAAATAAGTAAATAGTGATAAACTTAATGCACATTTAATAACAATAGAGTTAAATACATTTATCCAAAAATGTCCAAGTCATATAGGCAATTACATGTTTAGGAGGTATCTTGGCCTTTCTATTGTTTTCAAGTTTTAAGTTGCTGCCTTAGCATATATTTTATGAAGTTCAATTGCAATTGCATTATAATAATCTTTAAAGTAGAGAAGCTTTCCTGTCTTGAGTAGGGGTGGGAGACAGGGAGAAAAAGAGATATTACAACAGCAGGGAATTGTAGCACACCCCACCACTCTTCTGACATTGTTTCTGTAAGTGCTGACTCTAACTAATATGTAGCTTGCAGAAAAACAGCATGTTTATACAAAATCCTAGGAACTAACTTCAAAAGATACACACTTGAACCTTCAGACTTCACATCTCTGGGAGTTTCGCTGACCTTCAACTCTGGAGCCAGGATAATGTGAAGCCAGGATGGCTAAACCAGAGTGACACAAACCAGACCATTTCTTGCCTTATGGGAATAGACTCAGCCCATCTGCACACAGAGAACTTTTCAACCCCCTCCCCTAATCTCTCTGTTCTGCTTCCCTTCTCCATCCAAATAAAAGCATTTGCCTATACTGAGATATTAAGACAGGCTTTCAGACATCATTCCTCCATCCTCGCAGGTAACTGGTACTGGAACAAACCTCTGTGCTCTGCAACAGAAACTTTCTTCAGAGTATTGGCTTCACAAGTGGCTGGCAGATCTGTGCTGTTGAAATATGAAGGATGGGTCACAGGGACACAAAGACACAATGCAGCTGATTTTGAAGATGGAGTAAGAGCATCATAAGCCAAGGAATTCAGGAGGACTCGAGAGGTTGGACAGTGCAAGGAAACTGTCTTCCCTTCAGCTTCTGGGAAGAAACACAGAGTCCTGACAACACTTTAATTTTAACTCACTGAGATGCATGTTAGACTTCCAACCTGTAAACCATAACATAATAAACTGTGTTGGTAAGCTTCTAAGTTTGTAGGAATTTGTTACAGCAGCATGATAAAACTAACACACTCCCTCATTGAATAGATTGCTTCTGATCATCCAAAGTTGAAGTGGGTAAGAGAGTAAAATAAAATTCAACAGAAGATCCTATTTGATTGTTACTGTCAGCCTGACTTAGCCCTGGATTGCAACTGGCATTCATTTCACGGGTTTCTAAGAAAATAACCCATCCAGCGCAGGAGAATTCACGGGCTGTTCCATTCACATGGGCGAATGCTTTTGACCTGCTCAGTCAAAATGAGTTTTACGTATGCAGTCCTGCCCTTCCATCTTTTATCTCCTGAGTTTTCCTCATAGCTTCAGGCCACCATGAACCTGGTGTGAGGTAACCCTAGGCCAGCTCTTAATCACATCGCGCACAGCTAATGAGTAGGAGCAATCCCCATGTGCTAGCTCATGAGGAAGTATGGAGGTAACGGTAACTTGATGGTTTGCTCAGAAATCATTATTTGGTCACCCGCTCAGGCATTCTGTGACCACCACGTAACCTTCTTTATCATCCTACAGAATGATCAGTTTGGGTTACGAAGAAAATTCTTCTCCATTGTTTTAAGATTGAAATAGATCAGTTTAGGGATGATTTTGTTTACACATGAACAGACTGTTTACCATTGTCGTATGAAAGGCACTTACTTGTTTTACATAATTAGAGGCCAGAGGTTGGAATGTCATATTTAACGAAATGCCACAATGTTTTTAAAAATCTTAATTATTTCACTCTACTGTATATGTTGCTTTTATTTTAACTTTTGAAATGCCCATCTAAGAGATAAGCAAAGTAGCTTCAGAAAACAAGCAGGAAAAATAGGTAAATAAACCTGGAATCTGGGATATTTGTATGCATCTGCCTTGATTACTAGGAAACTGAACATACACCAGAAACCACTTTTTGTCTCTTGAGACTTTTTGGGATTCGTCAACAACTATTCTGTATGACTGACAGCTTTATCAAAAAGGGAATGAATATTTTAAACTTTTACTTGAGAGTGAGCTAAAGTTTATACATGTATACTGGTTAAAGACATACAGAAATAATTTGGGTGAATGATTAATACTCATCATTAAATTATTTAAAAAGTACCAATATTTCAAAATATAGTGATATATAAATTAGACAGACTATGCATTTCATAAGCAAGAGTTACCCAAATAGGATCAGGAAAAGTAAACTACATGTTCCTATTTATAAGATACTATAAAAAGTTAAGACCAAAATTTATTATTCTTGGATTAGTACATATTCCAAACACTATCATTATTATTTTGTGATGAATAGGCTAACAGTTATACCACCAAGGACACCGAAAATGTCTTCTCTCCAAATTAGCTTTTATCAAGTTGACTATAGCTCCAAGACATACATTAGTTCAGGAAGAGATGATTTATATACATTCCAATAATAGTCTCACTGTCCTGGGTACCAATCAATAGACATTTTCTTATACTATTCACTTGACTTTGTCATTTATGCTGACATACAGACAAAGATCATGGTACAAGTTTATAATGAGATAAATTTTTGGCATGTTAAAATAGTGCTTTTATTTCTATTTATTGAATTTATTTGGGTGCCATTGGCTAATAAAACCACACAGGTTTCAAAATACAACTCCTTAACACATCATCCGCACACTGCATCATCGTGTGCCTCTTCCATATCCCCCATCTCCCTTTCCCTCTGGCAATCAGAATACTACTATCTGCGTTTTCTCTCTCTCTCTCTCTCTCTCTCTTTTTTTTTTTTTTTTTTTTTGGCTTAGTCACTTTACCTCGTCACTCAGCTCCCATATGCCCCTCCCTCTGAGAGATATCAGTCTGTTTTCAGTATCTATGAGTCTGTTTCTATTTTGTTTGTTAGTTTATTGTGTTCATTAGGTTACACATATAAGTGAAATCATATGTTATTTGTCTTTCTCTGACTGGCTTATTTCCCTTAGAAAAATCTTCTCTAGGTCCATCCATGCTGTCACAAAAGGTAAGATTTCCTTCTTCTTTTTTTTTTTTACAGCTGAGTAGTATTCCACTGTGTAATAGCTGTGTAATAGCTATGACTGTGTAAAATAGGACTGTGTAAAATAGCTGTGTAATGTACCACAGCTATTTTATCCACTCATCTACTGATGGCCACTTGGACGGCTTCCAAATCTTGGCTGTCATATAGAATGCTGCAGTGAACATAGGGGTGCACATATTCTTTTGAATTAGTGTTTCAAGTTTCTTTGGCTATTTTCCCAAAAATAGAATTGCTGGCTCATAAGGCAGTTCTATTTTTAATTTACTAAGGAATGCTATCTTGTTTTACACAGTGGCTGCACCCATCTGCATTCCCACCAACAGTGCACGAGAGTTCCCTTTTCTCCACATCCTTTCAAACACTTGTCATTTGTTGATTGATTGATGATAGTCATACTAACAGGTGTGAAGTAATACCTCATTTTGGTTTTAATTTACTTTTCTCTGATGATTAGTGAGGTTGAGCATCATTTCATATGTCTACTGGCTGTCTCTATGTTCTCTTTGGAGAAGTGTCTATTCAGGTTCTTTACCTGTTTTTAATTGGGCTGTTTGAGTTTTTGTTGTTGAGTTGTCTGAGTTCTTTATAAATTTTGCATATTAACCTTTCACCAGATACATCATTGGAGAATATGTCCTCCCATTCAATGGGTTGTCTTTTAATTTTGTTGATGGTTTCCTTTCTGTGTGAAAACTTTTTAATTTGATGTAGGTCCATTTGTTTATTGTTTCTTTGTTTCCCTTGCCCAATGAGATATATCAGAAAAAAAATATTGCTATGATGTTGGCTATGGATTTGTCGCATATGGCCTTTATTATGTTGGGGTATGTTCCCACTCTTCCCACTTTACAGAGAGTTTTTATCATAAATGGATGGTTGGATTTTTATCAGATGCTTTACCTGTATCTATTGATACCATCATGTGATTTTCATCTTCCATTTTGGTTGTGTGATATATCAAGTCAATTGATTTGCAGATTTGTACCAACCGTGCATCTCAGGAATAAATCCTACCTGATCATGGTGTATGATTTTTAAATGAATTGCTGGATTTGGTTTGCTAATAATCTATTGATAATTTTACATCTATGTTCACTAGGGATATTGGCCTATAATTTTCTTCCTTTGTAGTGTTTTATCTGTTTTTGGAATTGGGATAATGCTGGCCTTGTTAGAGGAACTTGGGAGACTTCTCTTCCTTTGAAATTTTTGGAATTATTTGAGAGGATAGGTGTTTGTATTCACTTTTTCAGTGAAGCTTATGTTTTGCAAATAGTTCTCCCTTTACTCAATCTACATAGAAATAGAAATGTCACTTTATATTTACTTTTTTGCTGCAAAATTGCTAAATTTATTTGTTTATTTTACTAGGGTTTTTGGAGATTCCTTAAGATTTTCTGTTCTCACAACCATGTCTTTTACAAATAATTTCAGCTTTGTTTTGTTGTTGTTTTTTCCCATATGTAAGCCTGTAATTTCTTTATCTGGCCTTACTGCACTCATTATGTTTACCCAGAACTGGAGGAAGCAGGCCTCCTGCTTGGTTTCCATTCTGAGGCGATCATGTTTAGGCTTCATTCTCAAGTGTGATGTCTGCTATAAAGTTTTTGCAGATCCTAATGAAAAAATTATTTTTCTTTTCCAAATTAGACATTACCTTTAAATTATACATAACTTCAGTGCTCAAATATAGTCGGATATTTTGACAAATTATGGTGAATTAATATAATGCCAGACATAAATACTTATTGCCAGAATTGTAAGATATATGCACCCACATAAAAGAAAAGTACATATTTGTGTTGTAGTTAGTTATTAGTGTGTGTGCTAACCTTATTACAATTGGTTTTGCTGCAGCCACCTCTCTTCAACAAATAATCAAAGGGATATATTTGACAGGGACCATGGATAAGCAAGAGAAATAGGAGTTAAATTTATATTGTACAAATTCCCAGGTCTTTGACTTCAAATGTTAGGATAATGAGTTGACAACTTATCAGGATTATTTATCAATAGCAAATATAAATGTACATATACATACACTCAAATACATGCTCAAAAAAACATATCAACAGTAGTTCATCACTTGATAATTTTAATAGTATAAAATATTAAATCATCTTAGGCAAATGTAGATAGACAACAGATAATAGGTGTTGTGTGCCCTGTGCTAATACACAATGAAATCAAAAGTAACAGTTGGAATGACTGTGTTAAACATAATTTCCAACCTGCAGAGATGTTCATGATATGTTGTTAAGTGACAAAAAGAAAAATGTTTGTATTATGTAGTAAAAAATGATGCCTTTGGTGAAGCTGTAGAATAGATTCTATTCTTAAGACTCTAAGGCTGTTCTGTGTTCTACTTACTCTGATGCCTTCCAGTCACATTAAGAAAAATTAGCATAAATATAACCCTTGTGCCTTAGATTCTCCCAGTACAAAGAACCTCTAATTATTTGAGGGCATGGGTGCCTGGAAATACAGAACATCCTTAATTTGACTTAAACCTCTGCTCAATCCTCAGGATAATAAAATAAACCAATGAGATTATGTGTTTCCCCTGGCAAATGGATTTATAAACAACTATAAGGAAAGGCATATAACACAATTAAAACAGAAAAACAACATTGTTAAACACTGTACCTATAACGGACTATTGTGGTAGTCTTAAATAAGTAAATATATGGCAAAATATTAGCCAAGGAAGGAGGGAAGAAAAGTGAATGGGGGGAGAAAGGGGATAAGGAGTGAGTGATGGTGTCGGGGTTAGTTTTCTTTTTCAGAGTCTTTAACATATGAGTCTCACATACTTTTTCTCATGGAGGCCCCACCCACACTTTTTTAAAGCATGTCATAAAGCACTGAACTGAATTGCATGATTCTTCCCCCGAATATTCTCTGAAGTTTCTGTTTCCATGACTTTGCTCAGACTATACCCTCAGACTAGATCTGTGTCTGTCTAAAGCCTGCCTGCCTTCAAAGAGTGGCTCATGACCACCTATTTCACAAAGCTGCCAACGGAATAATGTCTGGACATACACAATCATATTTTATCTGAGAGTTCTCATAATGTGCAACCTGTCTGCAAGTGCTGTAAATATTTTGATGTTTTCCTTTGCCTCCAAAGAAATATAATCTTATGGAGATGTTAATATTCTTTTTTTGGATTGTATTGTTTGCTTTTAAAAATTTACTATTTCTGAAGTACACTTGCCTTTTCTTTAGAGTTTTAATGAAACATCAGAAGCTTTATAGTTTTTCATTTGGGGTACAGACTTATAACTAACTTTGTTACTTATTGAAACAATAGATTTATAGTATTATATGCATATTAGATTAAAATAAATTCTATTTTGTTATTAGTGCTGTCACTGCTACTTAAAATGTTTCCACACATTATTTTAATTTGATCTCATTTATTCAATAAATGTCACAAATCTATGCAACAAACTTCTCTCTGAAATTGTGTCTTTAGAAATCCTAAAGGCTTAATAGAGGTGCAAATCCATGTTATCCCATATGTTATTGTAGGAAATAGGTTCTGAAGTTGCCTTTGGACATAAAACAGCTTAACCTAATTAATATATATTGTATGACATTAAAATATTATGCATTAAGATATTTATATATTAATATGTGTATAATGTCTTGAAAATTAACAAACTGAATATAGTAATATTTTCTCTTTATCAGAGATGTGAAAACATGAAAGAGAAAGTTAATTCAAATCATGCCTTTCTTTTTTGTCATAGTAAAAAGAGCAGAAGAGAAAAAAATGGCCCCTCAGTGAAAATTAGGTGCTATTACTGCCAACTATCTTGGATGGTTTTGCTGTTTTGAGTAATTAAAAGAAAAGTTAAAATCCACAATACTTTACCTGCTTACTCATATTGGACTTGATGTTGGAACACATATGTTTTGGCATCTATGAAATTCATAAGTTTATCTCATGAGACACTTTTTATAAATATGTTTTGATTTCCTTTCAGACCACTGTGTATCAGTATTTGCTCGTTTATTCATTTAATAAGCCTCGCCATCCATTGCAAATGAATCCATTTCAAATGAATAGAATAACCAAATGGAAATCATTAATCAAAACATCATATGAATACCGTAGTTTTGTTTGTGTAGAAAACGAGTAAATATTCTGTGATATTGTGAGCTAGAGACCTTACATAAAAAAAGAACTTCAAATACTGAAAGGAGTAAAGAAAGAAGATTGGTGGCCTGATTCAAGTTAGAGGTATGGATATGAATGGATGATTTCTAAATCATGTGTGTGTCAATATGCAAATACATGAGTTTGATTCCCTGGGGAAATAAGTAATTTAAGGGCTGGTTCCAGAAAGTACAAGAGAAGCCTGCAATATCTTAGCATACCAGAAGTAAGAAAGCACTAAAAAATGGATGCATGTCACAAGAACATGGGTGCCACCTTGAATAGGTTTCCAGTGGCCAAATCTGGGACAACTTGATCAATATAAAAATAAAAAATAGTGATGAATTACAAACTTTGAAATAAAATTTAAATTCTTAAGGCCATACCCAAACAAATGGTAGATAAATGGTTGGACTAATGGATGGATGGATATATGGATAGGAAGAAAATGAGCTTTTGGGTTCAATAAAAAGGACAAGTGTGGAGTGTTGATTTTAGAGGAAATAATGAAAATAGAAATAATCATTTTGTAATCATCCCATTAGATATTGAACCAGGCAATCATCTCCACTAAATGATTATGTTGGCAGTGGTGGGTATCGGTGAGAATCTTAAAGGGACCCACAATAGGTTAAATATTGAAGATTAAAGTATCTGAAAGTGCCCCAGCATAGATTGCCTATTAATTACAATAGTAATCATACAGTGAAACAATTTCTAAAGTCAGTACAGTATCTGAGTAATGTTTTTGATAGTTCTAATGGGCCAAAAGAATAGCACTCAGTTCCAGTAAGTAAATAATTACTTCAAACAATTTAATAATCATTATATGCAAAAGACTTCATAACCATTCGAAAACACTATAGATGTAGAAAGAAAGAAGGAACTTTTGGGCAGTGACCAAATTCTCAAACTTGGAATCTTGTTAAATGTTGTGACCCTCTACACTGCTTTCTGTGTAGACTTGTTTTCAGCCCACTGAACACTAAACACTAGGACTGTGAAGCTATAACATCTTTGAAAAAACAAGGCATGATCTAATGCCTACCTAAAAGTATGTATAGTATCTGCCAATATTGAGCATCATTGTGTTTTCCCAGGAAATTAAGTTTCTTAGGGTATCCCGTGTTTTAATTTGGGGACTCTAGGGTACACTGTCACCTAGTTTCAAAACCATGTTTATAATGAACACATCAGATAACATCTGATAAAAATTAACATCATTAATGAATGGCAGATGGACATCATGTGATACCCTGGAAAGGACACAACGTTACTTATAAAGTATTCAGGCTAAGGATTCAAAACCTGAATCTAAAAGTGAGGAAGCATCAGACAAACTTGAAAGAGTTTTGTTTGAAAATGAAAGTTAACAAAACCTTTGGGAGATAATTCCCAATAATATCAATTCATAAAGTGTAAAGAAAACCCAACTTTTTTTAAAATTTAGGGATACTAATGAGAAATGACAACTCAATATATTACTTGATCTAGACAGGATCCTTTGCCAAAGAAAATTTTTGCTACACAGGAAAATGTTAGATCAATTGGCACACTGCAACATGGGGAGCAATTTGTATAAATCTAGTAAATCTCTATGAAATATACTAATGTTCACAATTGTGTTGTGGTTATATAAAAGAATATCCTTACCCTTATAAAGTATATTAAGTAGTATTGGGATAAAGGGTGATGATAAATATATATCCTACTCTCAGACTATTTGGAGAAAGAAAAAGATAATGAAAAAAGAAAAAGAGAAATGGGTAAGTCAGATGAGGTAAAAATGTTATCAATAGTTTACCATGGATAAAGGGTTAATGAATATTCTTTTTAGAGTATTCTCTATAACAGGGGTCCCCAACCACCAGGCCATGGATAGGTCCTGGTCCAGGCCTATTAGAAACCTGGCCACACAGCAGAACGTGAGCTTCCATGCAGTTGGCTTGCATCACCCCAAAACCATCCCCCCAACCTGCTCTGGAAAAATTGCCTTCCACAAAAACCAGTCGCTGGTGCCCAAAAGGTTTAGGGCTGCTGCTCCATAAGATTGTTATAATTTTTATATTTAAATTTTATATTGAAATATGCTTATATTTTGACATAATTTTATGTTTAAATTTTATACCGAAATTATTTGCACGTAAAGGTAAAAATAGAAAAGTGAATGTGTTGTAATTTATCCACTTCATAAGCATTCTGCAGCAGACCTTTTAAAAGAATTCCATTGGAAATAAAATGTTTCTCTTATATTTTTTATTAATACATAATATGAAATTTTCCACAAAATAGGCTGTAGGAATTAAAGATGTCTGATAAAATTCCTCTTACTTTGGTCTTAATTACAAAGTGTGTTTCTTCTTTTAATGATTTCTTTTCTGTTACTAATTTCATAATCTCCCTTTCAAGTTTGTCATAGTCAAACCAGATTAATTATGCATTTATATTACCCATCCAATTTTTGAGCTAATTAGATTGTAAACAGCTTGATTGCTTTCATATTTCAATCTCTATTTTAAAAATCTGTGCATATTTAGTCAACATAAAAGCACTCACTGATAAATTAAAATTATAATCTTATACAGATTTTTCAGATACATAAGATACTGTTTTACATCTTTTGAAATTAACATAAGTTGGCAAAAGATAATGTTAAAACAATGCATTTATTGTACTTATTTTGCCTTCTAACACAATGTCAATGGTCATCATGAATACTGTTTATGCAAATACCAAATGTTTCAAGTTGATGTGTTTGAAAATATAGTGATATACAGCCTCCAGTAATGAGAAATGATCATGAATATGTACAGATGAGTTGATCTGTGTTTTAACTTGCCCGTCTTACCCTAGCATAGTCTCTAATGTATTCATAAAACAATCAACAGTGTTTGAAGTAATGGAGGAGGAAGTGTGTCTGTAGGGTAAGGACTGCTGCCCTATCGATCGATCACGTTTACTTCTGTTATCTTAAGGAAGAAAAATAAAAAACAAACAAACAAACCCAAAGCCTGATCACCACAGTTGATATTTTGTCAAAGTTAAGGAACTAGGTAGGAGATGTGAGCCTACTGTCCATGCAGGCTTGTGAGCCACAGAATCTAACGGAATGTAAACCAGAAGGTAACCTCTAGTTATATTCTGTGCACTCTGTGAAGCACGAAAGAATGTCTGCCCTGAAAATAATTTAGTGTCTTTTCCTCACTCAAAACCTTTTACCCTCGCCATATCCTAACATTGCAGTCTACCATCTATTAGCATTTCTTTTCAATAAAGTTAATTCTTTAACCTTAGTTTTCCACATCTAAATTTTAGACGACTTCCCTCTCTACCCTATAGAACTGTACTGTCTAAGCAGGATCCATATTCTGTGAGTGCCTCATGCCTTAACATAAGCACGCCTGCTTCCTTGGGAATTATGTAACCTGTAGCCTGACTGCTCTCTCACCGCCTCAACGTGCAGGGCACCTCTGTTCGCTGTGCTTGACATTCCGTTTGCTCCTTGTTATGATGTCCAGATCTGTACTCACGAATCTTCAAGTGGAACCTCTGCATTTGAAACATATGTCCTTATGCTATACCACCCAACATTCCTCTGTGCTATTATCTGTAACACGTCAGCATCCAACTTCAGTCATCTCTCCACCCCAATTATTGCCAACATTCTGGGCGGCCCCAGTTTCCATGTAGATTGCCATTCCAACATTCAGCCTCTTTTTTCTTTCATCTCCTCATATCCAATGATTGTTTTCTCTCCTTCCTCAGCCACATGCACCTACATCGAAAGCTGAATCTTGCTCCACCGAGAAGTGTTCCCACCAGCCGCCCTTGCTTCTAGTCATAGCGCTTCGGTGCCAGCCTTCGCAGCTCACTTGTGAGCTACTTCCTCTGACCATTCTTTGATTTCATGTGAACCTTCACTTTTCTATTTCCCATATTCCCATTCATTGTCTTCATCTGTTTTTCCCACCACATATAGCCTACGTTCCATGGTTCATTGTTTTAATAACTCTCATGGCAATAACCTAAACCTCATTCACTTTTTTTTTCTTCGCAGTAATGAGGCAAATTCTAAAGCTTGGCCATCTGCTTCCTCTATTTCCAAACAAGGTCATCTTTACTACTAGAGAAAAAAATGCTCAATAAATTCAGCGTTAGCACTATGGATACTGTGCAATCACCTCAGCAATGGTCATCTTCCCTCTCCTTATCTGGAATCTCAGATAAGCTACCTTGTCAACCAATTATTTTATAATAAAACCTTTCAACTGGCAATAAAGCATGCTCAAGTCATATCATTTCTAAAATAACCAACTGCACCATATGTATCATCTGTAAACCACCACATTATTATTGCCTTCTTCACAATGACATTTTTTAGCATGGCTGACATATACTCTCTCTACTTCCTCATTTCTTTTCTTTTATTTTTTTACTCCTCAGCCCAATTCAAGTTGTCTTGTGTCCCAATTAGTCCATCACAACAGCACTTATTCTAATTACTCAGGATCTTGTGGAGGTTAATTTGAAAGCATATTTTTAGGTTTCTTAATTGTCCAGTGAATTATTTCCTACTTAAGACATTTTCTTTGGATTTTGCCACTCAAGTTCTATTTATCTTATTCTGTGGTATCTAGCTCCAGCTTCTTGATCTCTTGTTTTAGATCATAACCTGCTATATTTCTCAGCCCTGGAATTTCTCAAGACTCAGTGCCATAACCCTCTTGTCTCAACCCCACCTCATCCATGTTAATGGCTTCTATGGCAATCTATGTCATATTTACATGAACGATTGAAAATTTATTTTTAAACTTCTTCGTTGAGTGTCAAACTCATATTTCCGATTGTCCATTTAATACCTAAAGGAACCAAAGCTTTTCTTGGCACGGGGTAGACTATTAAATATACATTAAATAAAGGCCAAATTACCTCAAACAGAGCATATTAAAATAAATACAGAATCTCTTCTGCATATCCTCCCCACCATAGAAAATCAACTCTTATTTGTAAAGTTGGTGGATAAATAAGGAAAGATAAATGATTTGTTATGGGGAGACTTAAATACCTTATTATGTGCATTTTGTATTATTTAATAATATTGTGAAACACACAATTAAGCTTTGTATATCAGCCAAAGTTCCTATATAATTCTTATATAAAGAATACCCAGGGCACACCTAGATAAAGGGCATAGTGGAAGGTAACAGACAAACTTTCCCATTATGTTTTACAAAACAATTAGATATTTTTTAATGGAAGCATGTAGGTATTAAAAATATAAGGTTAATTCTACTGAGTGAAAGCATTTCTACACAGAGAACTAAAATGATTTTTGTTGTGGTTCTTACAAAACTTAATATAGTAACAGAAATTAGAACACCAGTTCCAAATGCTAAAATGTCAGTCATCTGAAGTAGAACAAATTAAATCTTGCAGGATTAGCACAGGGATTTGTTTCAGGATCTGGGATGTAGCTGGGCCTGCAAGGGATGTTAACTTCTTCTAGGTATGTGGATTGGAAAACACCAAGAATAAGTGGCCAGGTAAATAATTGCAGATTCTTTCTATGGCTTAAGTAATCCATAGTTAAATCCTTTGATGAATATCTGAAATGCAAACTTTTTGTTTGTTTGTTTGTTTAAAATAATCCATATGGTTTCGATACCAGATGTTCGGGTGACAGAGAAGATAACACTGTTCTAAAATGTGTAACTTTACATCTATTCCTTCCTGGTTTGAAAGACAATGTAAAGAAGGTAGGCTAGAGAGATACCTATAAACTGACATTAATTGTGATATTTATGAAGGGCTCAGAAGCGTGCCTGACACATGAGGCTGTTTTTTTATGATTGTAAAATGACTATTATCATAAACATGCCCCCAACCAAATTATAATACTCCTAAATAAAATTTATATAAATTTATTTATTATATTCCCATTAAAACTCTGACATTTAGATGTAAAAGTATTTATCTGGACACATTTGTATACCACGAACAGATTTATTTTGAAATTAATTTGTAAAACTTCATGAGATAGTTATATAGTAATCCATAACTTACTTTTGCTGATTATACATGTCAGAAGAGGTTAATCCCAACTCCTCAAAACATAAATAATTAAATCTATGAATGGGTAGTGTGTCAAGAAGTTTGACAGTCATTTACATATAAAAAGGTAAGCTTCTGGAAATATTTCTATTACATCATGGTCTGGATTATCTTCATGAATTTAATTCAAAAAATGTCTTAAGCTTTTACCACATTCAGTGTATAATCAGAATAGTTATGGATTTGAAACATTAAGCAAATTGGTTGTTTATTCTCAAGAAAAATATAATCTACTTAGAAGACTAGACACACAAAAATAATTAGGAGAAATGCCACAAATATTGGTACTTTAAGGAAACACCTAGTTCTGTACAGAATAAATAAGATATAAATTTCTATGTATGTTACATAAACAACGTACCATTTAAGGTTTTGTATCATTTTAGGATTTTGCTGATTTCCTTTTGCTCCAGGGATCACTAGGCAATTCACTGGTTGTTTTGTTTTTGAGAGAGCTTAATACCATCTGCATAATGATCAACTAAGATTTTATATCAGGGTAGTTTTCAGGAGGTGGTTGGATCTCTCAGCTCTGCTCCTCCTGATTATCTATCATTGCTCCCTGTGCTGGTATCCTTTTGTTCTGAGGTACGGACACTTGCATTTAATCAGTGGATAGGTAAACCTATGTATCTATGAAGCACCTTGCTTTGCTTTTTGAGCAGAGGAATTAGACTCCGGGTATTCCTAAACAATCAGTTTCCACAGATCTTCTCTGTGCTTCTCAGTTGGCTGGTTGCTATCCTTCTAAGGATACAATATGTGAGAGTTCACCTATCTTCCATGACTAGGAAAGAGTCCTACACTGTTGATTTCATCAGCCCTTCTTGGGACTCCCCCCAGCATTTCTGCACCACTGAAGGTCAAGGAGAATTCCTTGACCCTTGACCTTGGCATAGGCAATTTCAGGTACCAATGATGAAGAAGAGAGAGAAGAGTGAGCAGTACATACAAGAAATATGTTTCATACCCATCTATTCCTCCCCAGAAAAGCACAGTACCCCTCCCTTTGGATCTACTGTTGTCTATGGACGTGGGTTCATGAACATGACTTTGACTTTTACTAGTATTTTTGAATGTGGACAATTCACTCCAACACACCCAAACATCGGGGTATTATTTTTTTCTATTAGAAGAAAACACTTTCTGTTTGCCTGCCTGAGAAGGTGTGAAGGCCAAACAGGATATTTGAAGGCTTTGAGGATTATATGTGATGGGTTTCTAAGCTCTCTCCTGGTTGAAATCCCCCTCTCTAAGCCCTATATCACTCCTAATAATTAGAACTCTGACACATTGCCGAAATAAAGAGATTGTCAGAAACACAATATTTTACATAAAAATGACACATGAAGACTGTGATTTATAACAGGAGATATATCTGGTCTCAGTCCCTGTTTCTGGCATAGAGCACCTTAAAAACACTGAGACTTCCTGAGTCATGACAGCTATACAGGTGTCTTTAGTTATATTAGTGAGGTAATTAGAAAAGCGCCTAGGTAAGCTAAGAATGGGAGCTGCTTGCCGGGGGACCCAACCATGTGATTAGAGAGTATGGAACCTTGAGTTCCATACTCTCACCTCTGGGGAGAGGAAAGGTGCTAGAGGTGGAATTGATTCCCAATGATCAGCAATTTAATCCATCATGCCTCTGTAATAAAACACCCATAACAACCCAGAGGATGGAGGTCCAGAGGTTGGTGGGCACCTGAAGATATGAAGAGAGTAGTAAGCCAGGAGAGGGCATGGGAGCGCCGTACCCCCTCCTTCCACATACCTTGCTTGATGCATCTCTTCCATTGGCTCTTCCTTAGTATCCTTTTATAATAAACTAGGAACCTAGTAAGTAAAATGTTGTTCTAAGTTCTGCGAGCTGCTTCAGTAAATTAATAGAACCTGAGGAGGGGGTCATGGGAACCTTTTCTCGTGCCTTGATTGGAGGCACAGATGAGGCCCTGGAGCAGGCTTCTAGGGATGAGCCCTTAACCTGAGGAACCTGAGGCTATCTCTAAGTGCACAGCCTCAGAAATGAATCACAGGACACTTGGTGCCTGAAGATTGCTGGGTGGTATGGAGAAGAAACCCACTCGTTGCAATTGGCATCAGAATCATAAAGCTGGTGAACTATTTGATTGCTATCTCTAGTCCCATTCGCTCCCCCTCCTGTGTGAGGCAGTTACTGATAGGTGTCCTAACATGCTGTCCTCTCAAGTATTTTAAATATGTAGTTACCACACCCCTGCACACACAGACGTGCACACACAGAGAGCAGGGCGCGATGATTGAGAACACGGGCTCTAGAACCCGACTCATTGGGTTCACATTTGATTCCACTATGTATGGGGTGGCCTGGGCTCGGTTATTGAACCTCTGCATCTCAGTATTTTTATACATAACAGGTAAAATAAAATGACCTTAAACATATGGCTATTGTAAGGACTTGACTTGATAACGTATGTAAAATAGCTGTAATAGTACCAGGCATACAGGAGATGTTAGCTAATAGTATTTAATAATTATTATATAATATATGGAATTTTCTGCACTTACAAATTATATAAATTGTTATATATATAAAAATTATATAAATCGTTTTATATTATATATACATATATAAAATAAAACATGGAGTTACTGGAAACTTACCCCCTTGATAAATAGTGCTAATTCTTTCCTTTTAAGTGCAACATAATATTTCATCATGTAAATTTAACCCTAGACACATAGGTGGTTTTCAGTATATTTTGATAAAAATGTGTATAATGCCTTCTTTATTTGTATATGAGAGATTTCAAACATAAACTGAAATTACTGGTTTCTATGTTAAAATTAAAATAGAAACCCTAAGTAAAAATAACCTATTATCCAAAGTAACTATTATTTTGCTTTCTAAGTGTTTAGGAGACTTTAAAAATTTACATGTTTGTTAATACTTCTTATTACATATTAGAGTTCTCAGAGCTAATTAATAAAATATCTTATTTTTTAATGGCTTTCCAAAACTACTAGTGAGTTTGGGCAAATTTTCCTAAGTTTATTATATCTGTATCTGTGAATTGCTGTGAGCTACCAATATTCTACTGGGCTGCCTATTACTTGTATTGATTAGGAGGAGTTATTTTTATATTATCCATAATTATGTTCTGTGGGGTATATTTTTGTGAATATATTTTCCCAATATAATAGTTTTTAAAATTAATTTTGCAGTATTTAAGTTATATAAAGACACACAAAACTTGTTTAATAAGTATCTCGGTTTCCCAAATCTATCATATAAAGTAAAACATTTTCAAAATGCTCAAAGCCTCTTGTTTACCTCACTTTCTTCCAATCAAAGGCATTGAATTTTATGTTTTATTTATATTTTAAATTATTTTAGTATTTTTAAAACCTCATGTTTGCGTGCATTTTAACTCATACAAACTGTACAGAATCATACATGTCTTACTGGATGCTACCTTTTCACTCAGCTTTTTCCTAAGGTTTAGCAATACTTGCAATAATCACATTAAGTATGGTTTTGCTATTATATATGTTTTTGCATATATCAAAAATTACTGACACATTTAAAATTGTTTCACCACATATTTTGTACTTTGTAAATATATGCTCTCATATCTTATTAGGATTCTTGCACCTAAATTCATGTTAGAAATTAATATACAACTTTCCTTTCTTGTTAGATCCATGTCACATTTGCAATTCAGGTTAGAATTAGCCCCCCAAAAAAACTGGGGGAGGAGAAACTCTTTTTTGACATTAAAGTTGTGAATGACACATGCGTGGGAGACCCACCATAGTGAGACAGAAGGTGTTTGTTTGTGGTTTCACTAGAAGATCCTGTTGGTTTCTGATTGAGCCCTAGCACAAAAATAGGGTTTAGCTAGTATGCTGGCAGTGTGAGAAATATATTTTCTGTAGAATTCTCACTCTCCTCATCATCAAGATATAAGGCAAGGGAATAGATCTATGGAAAAAGGGGGAGGTTTTCATTCCCTAGTCAAAGGGGCCTATATTCCCTTAAAAGGGAAAATATCAAGTCAAAAATAGTAATTGTTTTAAAGTTTTAAGATACTTTGTTTTACTTTTTTCAAGAATTACATAGTGTAGTTTCATTACACATGAACGCCATGACTATTCACTTTCTGGAACTGTGTTCTTTCATTCAAGCTGCATCAGAGTACAGATGGAAGTCTCACTCATCTTGGTCATGACCCTTGGTGCTATTCCCTAAATGAAACTTGAAATGACTGTCAAGGAAGCTAGAGAAATAAAAATGAACAAAAAGCTAAATCATAATGTAAAGAATGAAAGGATTTCACCAAGGAGAGGGTCATCTGTGGCAAGAGGGAAGTTACATTGAAATATTGTCAACAGTATTTCACAAATACCCGCTTCCCACAAGTGCCACATGGAGTCTAGATGGCTTTATGCGCACATGGATAAACACAATCTCACCTGTTTCAATGGGAAAAAAAGTAACAAAGATACTCCATTAGAACGGCCCTGCTGTTGGCACCGACACCATAAAGTGTCCAGTCTGGCCTTCTCGTAAAAGGCAGTCAGTCTCCAGCAGTTAAGCATTTCAGCACTAAAGGTCTCATCCAGGAGTCTGGGAAATGGCATCTTTCCAAGCCCTATGCATATGGAAGGGAAGGGTTTCATAACTAACCGCCCCATTTGCCTCTAGTCTTGGAAAGCTTTGGGTGTAACCTTTACATTGCTCCATTTCTATTATAGGCTCAGCATTACTCAGATTTTAGTAATGGAATTTGGAAAATTTCAATTCCGCATCATTCATGGAGCCACTTCTGCTTTACATAAATGAGTTAGCCTTAACATATCTTTACAAACTAAATATCGTTTAGTATTTCAGGACACTGAAATTATTCAATATGGTCCTCTTAGAACAGGAGAGACAGATTGAGTGATATAGATTTACACCACGAGCTGTTATATTCTTTTTTTTCTGGACATAACAGATCTGTAAACCCAGATTTAAAAAGAGTAGGTGAAATTTAGTGATTTGTATTTGAAATATTATTAGCAAAATTCTGGAAGCCAGGCTTTTCATGCCAGCTTGCCC